>CM072516.1:17338335-17345835 GCA_036898135.1 Oncomelania hupensis
TCATCATCATCATCATCATCATCATCATCATCATCATCATCATCATCATCATCATCATCATCATCATCATCATCATTATCAATCATAATCACCAATCATCACCATTCTGTCGGGCCGTTTGGGGGACGAGGGGGATGCTTAAGCGAGGAGTTTTTTCACAGCAGTCTGTCTTTGGCGGTTGTGAAGAGGTGTGACATACCAAGCTCCGGCAGTTTTGAAACTACCTAATAATACCTAAGATTTAATAAAGCTTATGTATGACCAAGATGTTTTCTTAATTAAACTCCAGACCCGACGTGGAAGAAAAGTAAAGAAATAATATTACCGTGAGTGATTCCTTTGGGAGGTTTCGGGAAATTAGTAGAGCTAAAAAAATGGATTTTTAAATTTGGTACTTGACAACACAGTTTCCGCTGAGGAAGGTAAACTTCGAGTCGAGTTTTCAACGAAAAATGCAATGCAGCGCCAAGTAAAACACGGACCTAAAAGCCTCTCGTAATAATAAGCTTAACCCTCTATGTACTTCAATAATCCCTAGACTGACCAAAGCAGGAAGATCGTAAGTGATCACAGTTTGTATTTTCCTGAACAAACCTTGATCATTCAAAGTTTAACCTCCAAAGACCTTGATGTTCTTTTGGTTTGTTTGCGCTGTTATGCTAACGTGTTTTGATCCTCGTCATTGTCTATGTGCATGTACACCCCATGCAAAAATCTCGAGGAGAAAATACACAGCTGTGTGATTGATAAACTTACGGTCAAATTGAAGGAACTCTTGCTGGGGTCGGGAGCGACTGCAGGGAATCTTTGCGAAACTTGGAAGAGAGTGTGGAGATTGATGGCAAACATGTCCACGTCGCCAGCCAGCGTCCTGTTCTGAGCCCTACGCAGCAGCTCGTACACGGCGTCGTAGATGTAGCTCAGTCCATAGTGCTGCTGGTAGCCCAACTGGCAGCGCTCCAGCTGTGGAAAGAACAGTCGTAGTTTTACACTACACTACACTACACTACACTACACTACACTACACTACACTACACTACACTACACTACACGTCTACACTACACTACACTACACTACACTACACTACACTACACTACACTACACTACACTACACTACACTACACTACACGTCTACACTACACTACACTACACTACACTACACTACACTACACTACACTACACTACACTACATTACACTACACTACACTACACTACACTACACTACATTACACTACACTACACTACACTATACTACACTACACTACACTACACTACATTACACTACACTACACTACACTACATTACACTACACTACACTACACTACACTACACTACACTACACTATACTACATTACACTATACTACACTACACTACACTACACTACACTACACTACACTACACTACACTACACTACACGTCTACACTACACTACACTACACTACACTACACTACACTACACGTCTACACTACACTACACTACACTGCACTGCACTGCAATGCAATGCACTGCAATACAACTTGATTCATCTCAATTTGAGCAATTGCAGTGGCAGCATTTTATCATTGTTATTCACGAACTATTAATATCTAGTGATTATACAGGGTGTTCCAAAAGTCTTGGGCACATTTGAAGTCCCCATATCTCAATTACTATGAATGGTAGTAAGATAAAAGTTGTGCCATTTTAAAGCTAATTACATTAAGTTTTTGGTAAAGCTGTTGATTTTTTTATTTCTTTTCAGACCCATTAATGGCGTTCACTCAACCAGAAAATGCTGGGACGCGTTTGGCAAGAATTTGACTATCGGTTTGATGTGTGTCGTGTGACCAATGGTGCTCACATTGAACATCTTTGAACATTCCATGTAAAAATTGAGATTACAAGCTTTCTGAATTTACCAGATGCGTTTTTTTATATCCTTAATAGTTTCGGAAATATTCAATGTCAAAATGTGCCCAAGACTTTTGGAACACCCTGTACATTGACAACTGTTTTCTTAGGCTACAAACAGAAACTCCTGCACAGTCGTGCATAGATGAAGCTCAGCCCAACCCAGAATTCATTAATGGTAACCTCCTGACAGCTCTCCAGCAATGCTCAGAACATGAAAGGAAGCAAGCTATTGTGGTCGCGCCGTCAACGTTGTTCAATATATAAGATATATAATACTAGATTCCTACACACTGTACCGTTAGCATTTTCTCTCTTCTTTGCCTGCAGCTGTGTAACCTTCGTTTTACCCACACCATTCGACTATAGCGCGGCCCCTCTCATCAAAGTGCAGTCATTACTACTAACCTGTTCGTACAGGTAGGTCAGACGTAAAGAATGACACCTGGCGTAGTTGGGAGGACCCCAATGGCACACCCCGGAGCGACACACGCAGTCACGTCGTGCATAGCCTGCGTAGACAGGTAAACAAACACCATGCCTGATGTATGAGTGGTCTTTCATTGCCAGTCTGTGATCCCATGATAGTCTTAACGCGTCCCTTGTGTAATCTCACTGGGGCGATGAAAATAATTATTGTAGCCTTGTATCCCTTCCCCCCTCCCCCCTCCCCCAACTTTAAACAATATTCGGGTAACCGAGGGCTTTCTACGGGTACTCCGGCTTTCTCCCTTTTTTGAATAACGGTATTGGATGCATGCAATTCAACATTACAAAATTAAAATCCGATTTCCTTTCCGTCTTCTTATTTGGTTCCCTTGCCTTTATACTACGTGTTTGAGTGATAGAGATATGTTTGGTGTGTATGTGAGAGTGCGCTAACATGTGAGGGTGTATGTTGGTACAGATCGCCGCGCTTTGAGCTTGATTGATGATGATTTGGAAAAAAGAGCGAATACAGCGTCCATTATTATTATTGTTATTATTATTATTATTATTATTATTATTATTATTATTATTATTATTATTATTATTATTATTATTATTTATTTATTTATTTATTTATTTTTTACAAACTATTATTACTCTTATTATTATTATTATTATTATTATTATTATTATTATTATTATTATTATTATTAATATTATTATTATTATTATTATTATTATTATTATTATTATTATTATTATTATTATTATGTGGATCACCAATAAAACCATATACATAAGACGACAAAACCAGCCAATCACTCGAAGCATACCACAGGGGACCGGCCCCCTGTTATTTTCCTTGTTTAGAAAATTGAACAAACCCAAACCCACCTTGGCCTATTAACCTCTACAAGAATACAGAATACTCTATGGCCCCAATAATAATTGTACAGTGCTGTACAGTGGAGATTTGTTTGCAGTGAACACGATAAAATAAGTAGTATTAACATTACAAAGACAAGCAGTACAGTACAAGTAAACATCACTAGCACAACAAACAGTTTTGTTTTGAACAAGAAAGTAACAAATTGTCTTAATACATAGTGCCACGGTAGAATTCACTGTAGCTTAGGACGTGTACCTGTTAGTGCTGCCAAACATCGACAATTGACGTATGGGCCTATCCACACATCATGGCACTTACGACAACGTTATTTGCATACCGTGGCTTCGATAGCAGCTAATGAACTTCTAATGATACACTTCCGTCAGGGCAAATCATTCATCAAAGCTGAACATAGTATTGTGTAAATTCCTTAGTTGAGGTGATACAGACGCGTTGTATTGTATTGTATTGTATTGTATTGTATTGTATGGTATGGTATTGTATTATACTGTACTGTATTGAATTCATCATGGCATTTTCATTGGAGACGTGGCATTGACTGCTCGTCTGATGCATTATTTTAAGATCTTCAGAAATCAAATTAAAGGAGTTTTTCTTCTCTAGTACTTGTGTAAATTAAATTATTGACGCTTGCAAAAAGGATGGTATGGCCACGTCACCAGATCAGCAGGTCTTGCAAAGACCATCCTGCAAGGCACAGTGCAAGGAGGTAGAAGAAGAGGGAGCCTGGAAAAAGAGGTGGGAGGACAACATTCGAGAATGGACTGGTTTGATACTGAGTGAAACAATCAGGGTTGATGAGGACAGGGAAAGATGGAGTACGCTGGTTAAACGATTATCTGTGGTGACTCTTCGGCCTCCGAGTTATGGTATAGGATAGGATAGGATAGGCAAAAAGGATCGATGCGCCTGACTCGCACGAATGCGAGTAAGATTTCTGACGGCGAAACGTTTCTTTAAAATTACAAATTGGTCGACAATTGTAAATATCGTGAGACTATACGGGTGTTTTAAGCCTTCCTTCCAAGTCGCTACGCCCATTAAAGAACCCGGTCAAGCTGTCAAAACGTACACATGACAACGTACATGTAATATACAAACAGGGCTCATCGTGAAGGCTTATTATTGGGCTTAGAAGATCAAGCAGTGAGCTAGCTCTTTGTCTAACAAGTAGGCGTTTTAAGCGCGCGCCATGAGTTCGACCGTGACTTCGACCAGCGCCCTAAGCCGTTCTTTGAGCTGGTACGTGCGTTGTATAAGAGGAACACTTACTTTATTTTATTATCTACATTTTAAGCTTACAAAAAGCATTTATTGGGGCAACAACTGGGTATATATATTGTCAAGGCAGTAATAATACCGCAGTACTAAAGTAACCAACGCTTCGTCAACGCCACTGTGGACACTCTCAAGGGTATGCTTCCGTCCCAGACTAACCTGAAACAGATGTCTGAACTTTGGAGAACGCTCACTCTATTACGCCACACGCGATGGTGTTTTATGAGACAAGGAGGGAAATAACGACGAGAGAGAGAGAGAGGGGGGGGGAAAGAGAGAGAGAGAGTAACGGAACTAAAGCTTAAGTTGCACAAAAGAGATAGAAGTGGGTGGGGGGAGGGAGAAGGAAAAAGGGTGAAAGGGTGGAAGCGAGGAGGGAGGGGGTGACAGGGGGTAGGGGGAGGGGATAGTATTTACCATAAGTAGAAAAAAAGGAGTTATGAACGGGCGGAAGTAAACTATCCTATCCTATCCTGGAACTCGAAAGTCGTTGGGGCACCACAGATGATCGTCATTCTCTGTCCTCAGCAACCCTCAAGGCTTCGCTCAGTGTCAAGACTGTCCAATCTCGAATGTTGTCCCCCCACCTCTTTTTCTGTCTGCCTCTCATTCTGCTTCCTTGCACCGTGCCTTGCAGGATGGTATTTGCAAGGCCCGATGCTTTGGTGCCATACCATCGGAGTTTCCGTTTCTTCACCACGTACTGTGAGCATGTCATCGTGTTGTGCAATGGCTTGTGTGGTGGTCTGTCGGACTTCGTCGTTGGTGATGTGCTGGGTCTAGGAAATGCCCAGAAGTCTTCTGTAGCACCTCATTTCCATGCTTTGTATTCTTTGTTTTAGGTCTGCTGTGAGGGTCCATGTCTTACAAGCGTATTAGAAAGCTGGAGATGACAAGGGAACGCAGCAGCCTTATCTTAGAGTAAAGAATGATGGCCCTGTCTTTCCAAATGGGCTTCAAACTTGTCAGGGCAGCAGTTATGTATGCGATCCTGGAGAGGACTTCCTGTATGGACCCATTGTCTGATACAATCTCTCATAAATATCTGAAGCTATGCATCGAGTTGAGGGATTGGCCTTGGACAATGATGTACGTTTTGATGCCATTGGTGTTGTTGGTCAGTTTGGTCTTCTCTGCACTTATTTCCCTTCCAAGGCTCTGGAGATGGTGTCAAGCCTCTCAACAAGCTGTTCAAGTTCTTGTTCCTCTCCAACCAAATCCATCAATGTCATCCTCAAAACGGAGGTTGGAGATTGCTCTTCCACTATGTTGACTCTGTCTTTGTGATATGAAAGGGCATCTGGCATGATGCGCTCCAGGAAGATGTTGAAGAGTGTTGGAGAGAGTGACGCACGCAGATTGTTCTGAACCAGTTCCCGATGGCGCTGTTGTTGAGGACTGCACTGGTAGTCTTGTCATACAGGTTTTTGATTATTTCAATAATGTTAGGGCTTATGTTGTACCCTGTGATTTTTGCCCACACAGCTGCATGCCAGACTCGGTCAAACGCTTTCTTGAAGTCTACAAACACATGATATAGATGTTGGTGGTGCTGTGGGTATTGTTTGCAGATTATTCTGATGTTGAAAATTTGCTCAGTGGTACTTCACCCTACCATGAATCCTGCTTGTCCTTCAATTTGGATTTGTTCAGCTTGGGGTTTCAACCTGTTTAGTACTATTTTCAGGAGGACTTTGCTGGGATGGCTGATGAGGCTGATGGTGCGATAATTTTGACGCTCCTGAAGGTTACCCTTTGTGGGAAGAGTGATGACAAGCGACTGGGTGCATTGTGTGGGCCATTCCCCATTCTGCCAGACCTTGTAACAGGTAATGGTGAGTGCGTCAATCATCGTGTTACAGATGTTGTTGAGAGCGTCAATCATCGCTTCTCCTTCTGCTTGAAGCAATTCTGCAGGTATGCTGTCCACTCCCGCTGACTTCCCCTTCTTCAGCGATTGCACTGCTGCCTCAACTTCTTATTGGAGAATTGAGAGGATTTCTTCTTCTTCTCTGTTCTGGGGACATGCTAGAACTGATGGGTCTCCGTTTGGTGTGTGGTTGTAAAGGTCAGAGCAGTACTCTGCCCATCTATCCAAGACTTCTTGTTCTTCTGTAAGGCATATGCCAGATTTGCTGTGGATCGTGGAGACCATGGGCCTTTTAACACTTGTCAGCCGCTTCAGAGTCTGATAGGTTTTCTTGCTGTTGTTCTTGTTTAGACTGTTCTCTATTTCCTGGCACTGATCTTCTATCCAGTTCCCCTTTGCTGTGCGTATGCCTTCTTGGATGCCATTCGAAAATAAAGAGGGACAGGCTAGCCTAATGAAAAGAGAAAATGCCCCCGCCCCCTCCCTCAAAATAGGCCAAGATGGAGAAGCTAAATTTTAACATCTATTTTGCACATTTCTTTGTGCACTTGAATGGTGTTAAAAACAATATTTGTAATCGCAACAGAAATGAAACAGCGTAAACGATCGCAAATAATATAAGGCGACATAAGGCCTAGTGCGAGGCGATGGGCCATTTTGGTCTCCCGCTCGTCACTGTGAGATAAGATCAGAGATCTGCAGTTACATTCCACCACTATAGGGATCACAATACCTCTTGTGTCATGCAAATGCAGTGCCATTCACAAAACCAATACACAATGCTCATTAAGGAGTTACTTGCAACCACCTTGTTAGTTCTTTAAGCTTTCTTGACTTCTAAAACACCTTTCCACACTTTTAACGTTATTCTTCCAAAGGGGAAGTCTGTTGACTGAAAGAAAATGAATGGGGCAGGACAGGCCGGATGGAGGTGTTACGGATGTTTGTGAGAAAGGGTGAGATATAGAGGCAGAAAGACTGATATGGGATGGGGAGCGGGGTGTGTGTGGGGTGTGTGTGGAGAGACGGAGAGAGAGGTAAAAGGGGTGTCGGATAGCGCAGTGGTTGGAGCACTCGCTACTGTGTCGCAAGTTAAGCACCGTCCAGTGCGATTAGCACT
>CM072516.1:17350835-17363335 GCA_036898135.1 Oncomelania hupensis
ATTCCACAGACCATCACACAAACCATTGGACATACGATGACAAAGTGGTGAAGAAAGGAAACGCCGATGGTTTCGTAACGTCACCAGAGCATAAGGCCTTGCAAAGACCATCCTGCAAGGCACGGCGCAAGGAGGCAGAAGACGAGGGAGACAGAAAAAGAGGTGGGAGAACAACATTCGAGAATGGACTGGCTTGACACTGAGCGAAGCCATGAAGGTTGCTGAGGACAGAGAAAGATGTAGTATGCTGGTTAAACGATCATCTGTGGTGCCCCTACGACCTTCGAGTTACGGGATAGGATAGGATAGGATAGGATAAAAGGGGTTCAATGCCAACTCAAAGCAGTATAGCCCATCACAAAGTCTTACACGTCTTCTTTCTGTCTACTACAAAGCCCTTCTGCCCCAAAAATTCTACACGCTCCCATAAACCGATAACGATGCAGCAGCAATCCTAAATCTGAATTCTTACAGCATGTTTTCGCCCTCATATATTAACTACTGTCAACTCATTTCTTTCTTTCTGTCTTTTTCCCTTCCTTTCTTCTTTCTTCATTTCTGTCTTCTTGCTGTTGTCTTCCTCCACTACTTCCTCTCTTTCTTTATGTCTTTCTTTCTTCATTCCTTTCTCTTACATCTTTATTTCTATCGTTCTTTTTTCTCCCTCCCTTCTTTCCTTTTTCTGTTGTCGTTCTTTCTTTCTTACTATTCAACGTCTAAACACAGACCGCGGTATCAAAAGCAGACACTGTTACACTCTGTTTGATGTTGGTGTTTTCTATCAGTATCTGATTCAGCCCCGATGCTTGAATTCCTGATAGTTGTGTAACTCAGATTCGTTTATTCACACAGCCCGTCCAAACAGCATACAAGTCACAAAGTCGACGTATGAAGTTTTCCACTTTTATTCAGCACACACCAACAACTGCATACAATTCTCAACTCAACTCAACAACTTTCACAGCAACTCTCCAAGTCACTATCAACAACTTTACTCTCTCAACAGCAACTCGGCACACGATTAAATAACCTCTCTCTTTTCCGGAAAGATTTCGTACATGGTAGAAATGACGTACTGCCACCAATCGAACTAAAGATCGTCATCACTGACTTACGTCATACTTCTCTCTTCCTGCCAAAAGAATGTTCTCCATTATCTACGACCATCAAGAAACTTCGATCGATAGTAAACAAACAGATCCAGAAGATTCTACAACAATATCGACCAACAAAAATTATCAACGTTATACAAAGCCTCTCCTAACAACAATGCAAACTCAAATCAAAGGTAAATAAACTCCATTATTGAATACTTTGCAAAACGAAACGATTAGATCTATCGTGCGCGTTTTAGACATACTTTCGTTCGCGTTTCAACGTAACATAACCCCCCACTCAAGAAGAAATTTACTTAATTTCTTTCAACAACGTTGAAACGTAATGCACAAACAAAGTTCAGAATTAAAACTTACTTCAGACTGTCTCATTTACTGTCAATGTTCTCAGTTTATATACACAGAGTCCATGTTTTTCATCCGCAAGTCTTTCTGGGTACTGTCAATGTTCACAGTTCATTAACACAAGGTCAATGTTTCTCCACACAGTCAATGTTCTTTCAACCGCAAGGAATCGACGCCCTCGTCAGTTGCGGTCGTCATCGGCCCAGGGTCAAAGACGATGATCACGTGGGCTTCCCCGGAATCAGTGCGTCCTCCGTTGTCTCCTTCTTCCATCGGATGTCCGACGCAGTCGACGTTGTCAGCTCCCAGAATGCATTTGCTGGGTCTCACGATCAGGTTGGCTTCTGCGGGACGGTGGAACAGCTCCCTCAAGGTCTGCAGATGCTCCTTCCAGGTCTGGGTGTGGACTTCATGCTCGACCAAAGTCGTAGAGCCTGGGACATCATTGAAGCTATGGGGAAATTCGCCCATAAGGTCATTGAGCTCCATCTTCTGACCTTCCGTCAAGCTTGGTCCTAGCTTAACATTATCGATGTCTTCTTTGCTGTGGAAGTCTCCCAGTTCCAACAGTTCTTCGCTGTCAAAGCTGTCGTCGGTCACAGCTGCTGTTGCTGCATGTACAGTCTCTGGCGGCCTCTCCACGTACAGCTTAAGGAGGTTGGCGTGGTATATTTTGGAATGCTGACCGACCTTCACCTTATAGTCGTTGATCCCCACCACGGTCTCCACTTCGTACGGGCCTCTCCACTGCATCAGCAACTTATTATGATCGGTAGGTAGCAGCACCAGCACTTTGTTGCCAGGTTTGAACTTCCTGTTCACAGCCCTACGATCGTAGTAGTGCTTTCCACAGTCTTGGGACTTCTTCAGGTTTTCTCTGGCTATCTCGAGAGTCTGCTCCAGCTTCTCCCGTAGCTCAAACACGTACTGGTAACTGTTCTTCACCTCTGGGGTGTCCACTTCTTTCGTCCACAGTTCTTTTAGGATGTGCATCGGCCCTCGGATGGTTCTTCCGTACAGCAGCTCGAACGGAGAAAAGCCGGTGGACTCCTGCGGTACTTCTCTGTAGGCGAAAAGTAGGGCGTTGATGTAACGATGCCATTGTCTGGGCTGCTCGCTGCACAGTTTCTTCAGGGTGGACTTCAACGTAGCATTGAACTTTTCGACAAGCCCGTTGCACATCGGATGGTAGGGTGTCGTAGTCAAATGCCGGATGCTCAGCAGTCTGTTCACCTCCTTCATGCAGTCAGAGACGAACTGCGTCCCGAGGTCTGTCAGGATCTCTTCAGGCACTCCGAGTCTGCTGAACATGTCCACCAGCGCCTCTGCAACAGTCTCAGTGTCAATCTTCTTCAGAGGCACTGCTTCTGGGTACCGAGTCGCATAGTCCACTAAAGTCAGTACCCACCGATGACCTTCTTCACTCGGAGGTCTTATTTCGCCGATTAAGTCTAAGGCCACCCTCTTGAAAGGTCGGTCGATCAGAGGCATCCTCTGCATAGGCACTTTCGGGACCCTTCCTCGAGGTATGGTCTTCTGGCAAATGTCACATGATCGGCAGAAACGGCTGACGTCCGCATGAAGTCCTGGCCAGTAGAACACCGCCTGGATTCTGTCTGACGTCTTCTTGATACCCAGGTGACCTCCCATGATTGAGTCATGCGCTACTTCCATCACCTGGCGCCTTAAGGGTAATGGTACCAGTACTTGACGTAGTGGTTTACCTCCGTTGACCCTCGGGTGCTGGAAGATTCGGTACAGGATCTTGGCCTTCACCTCAAAATAGACCGTACCACTGCCTTTGGTCACGTGGTCTTGGCGGTTCCTGTACTTGTTTAAAGCACTATCATCTTCCTGGAGCTGGATCAGCTTATCTCTGTCCACGATGGCAGCTTTAGAGTTGTCGGCGACCTTCAGTGGCGTAGACGTCTTGTCTCTCTTGGCCTGGGCCCTGGTAGTAACAGCACCGACGATCTCTGGTCGGCAGGGCTGAGCCGGAGTAGCCACATTATGCCGTAGCAGCTCTGTAAGGTCTCCATCGGGAAACGGCAATGGATCCTCCTCTACAACTTCGACACGTTGGGTTGAGGCAGGACTCCACTCTGGATCGGGGTCGTCGGGTCGTCTCGCGCCGTCGATGTTCCCGATCATCAAATCGTATAGCGGCTTCTTCAGGCAAACCGCTTCTACTTCGCCTATGTAGAAAGGAGTGCTGACTTGAATCTTCGCAACTGGCGCTCTCACACATTTGCTGTCGGCCATGAGTGTCCATTTTGAATCGCCAGTGAACTGTTCTTTAGCGATTAGGTCTTCTCTGACGATGACCCCACTGCAGCCAGAGTCTCTTAAGACAGTCACTTCATGATTTCCGACGCGTCCCTTTGAAACAGGCATGTTCTGGACGGTCACAGCCGCGCTGGCGACGACGGGGATGGATTTTCCGTTGGCAAGGAGAAGTTGGCCATCGGTTATGCACTCTTGCACGTCCGCAGGGGTAGCTGTGCGCTCGGTCTCGCTCGGAAGAATGACGCTCCCGCCGCACACCTGATGGTCAGATCTACTGGTTTGCCGTTGATTGGAGAAACGTCTCTGTCGGTTGCCCGCCGCTGCATTGTCCGTACTGCCCCGCTGTACGCTATTTCTGCTTTGAGGGCAGCTGGCAGCTCTGTGGTCTGTAGCGTTGCAGATGAAACAGCCTCTTGAATGCCCTTCCCTGGGAGGAGGCGTGGAGTCCGTCTGTCTCTGGCTCGTCTGGCTCCCTTGGATCTGGTTCACATGGTTTCCAGTCTTCTGAAAATGTTTCGTCGCGCTGGGTGGCCCCAGGGTTTTCCCATGAGCGATGAGATATCTTTCAGCAGCCTCAGTCACATCTTTAAGCGTCTGCAGCTTTTGTTCTTCTAAGTGGGTCGCTAGGTCCTTGTGACAGGCATTGAGAAATTGTTCTTTCACAATCAGGTCATGGAGACTGTCGTAAGACTTCATTTCGCCTGATAACTCCACCCACTTGTGTAGATATGACGACAGGCGCTCCACAAACTGCTTTGGCGTCTCGTCTGACTTAGGCCGGCATTCACGGAAGCGTTTACGGTAGCCCTTCTCTGTAAAGTTGTAGCACTGCAGTAGGGCCTCTTTCAAGACGTCATAGTTTTTGGCGTCATCGTTCGACAGTCTGGTGTAAACTTCGAGAGCTTGCCCTGTCAGAAGTGCACTTAGTCGAATCGCCCAGTCTCGAGGTTGCCAATTGGAGCTTTCGGCGAACCTTTCGAATCTCGCCAGATAGGTGTCGATCTGGTCCTTCCCGTCGACGAAAGCTGGCAATTTTGGAGCCGTATGGTCGTTGGTGGCTTGTGGCGCATGCTGATTGTTCTGGATACGCGCCAACTCTAGCTGGTATTGACGCTCAGCTTCTAATCGTCTCTCTTCCATCTCTCTTTCTTGACGCCGCTCTTCTCTTTCTTCTCGGCGACGCTGCTCTTCTAATTCTCTTTCTTCACGGCGACGCCGCTCCTCTATTTCTCTTTTTTCACGCCGTCGCTCATCTTCTCTTTCTTCACGCTGACGTTGTTCTTCTCTTTCTTGTATTCTCTCCTGAGACTTGACGTACTCCGTCAGCTGTTTGCCTTTTAGATTCAGTTGCATCCCTTTCTGCCAGAAGTCAGCCATCTTGATGCTTCTGGAAAGTTCTTTTCTGGAAAGTTCTTTTTCTAGAAAGTTCTTGACTGTAGAGTTCTTTTTTTTTCTGGAAAGTTCTTGACTGTGCTGTACCTTTCTAGACTGTTCTAGAACAGCACGCTTTCTGCAGTAGCGCTGATGCTTGTCACTAGTCGCCTTCGTTGACGCAGGCCCCGCTGTCCTCGTCGTATGCGACGCTGCACCACGCTGGTGTTGATGTATACGCTCCTGTGCTGAAGTATACGCGACGTCCGCTCGCCGCTCTCTGTAACACTGGCGATGTAGCTCCGAGACTGTCCCTCGACGTAGTCTTACGGCAGCTACGTAGTCCCGATCTGTTGTTCGCTCACGAAGCAACTCTTCAGCGACTACACGCCCTTGCAGTCAACCCGAATCTATCGGATGTAGTCCCAGTATGTTGGCCCCTCTCGACGCAACTCGTTGGCGGCTACCCTCGATGACTGCCTCTCGTAACGTTGACTCGCTTGTTGTAGCAGTTGAACCCTTGGCTATGGCGTGAATCGCGGCTTGACCCCCAAAATGTTACACTCTGTTTGATGTTGGTGTTTTCTATCAGTATCTGATTCAGCCCCGATGCTTGAATTCCTGATAGTTGTGTAACTCAGATTCGTTTATTCACACAGCCCGTCCAAACAGCATACAAGTCACAAAGTCGACGTATGAAGTTTTCCACTTTTATTCAGCACACACCAACAACTGCATACAATTCTCAACTCAACTCAACAACTTTCACAGCAACTCTCCAAGTCACTATCAACAACTTTACTCTCTCAACAGCAACTCGGCACACGATTAAATAACCTCTCTCTTTTCCGGAAAGATTTCGTACATGGTAGAAATGACGTACTGCCACCAATCGAACTAAAGATCGTCATCACTGACTTACGTCATACTTCTCTCTTCCTGCCAAAAGAATGTTCTCCATTATCTACGACCATCAAGAAACTTCGATCGATAGTAAACAATACAATACAATACAAGGTTATTGCTTTAGGTCCAGCGGACTCTTCCGAGCCAAATCAGGACCAGAGAGACGTTATCTTAAAATATTATAAAATGATTCAAGTCTTAAAAAACAAGCCTGTTACTCTTAAATACACAAACAAACTTTCACATGACACCTCTTTAAGAGACTTCTTTAAAACTGATGTATTAAAAATATATTCTCTTTCTTCAATCAAATCACTAAATTCAGTCCTAATAAAATCCAAACTAAACAAAACATGTCGATATAATTTATATGCGATAGAACAAACCAACATCATGTAAAAATTGAAACAGATGTTGACCATTACATACTTTAAAAATCTCTTTGAAAGGTATGGAACCAAAATATGTTTCTCTTTCCTCGAGCAAATCAGCACATTCAGACATAAAATGGCGAACAGAAAAAGATTGATCACATGCAAAGCACCATGGTGGTTCTTCTCCTTTTAAAAGGAAACTGTGGGTGACATGAGTATGCCCAATATGAAGGCGAGATAACACTGTTTCCTCCCTGCGAGTGGACGCAAAGCCAGGCAAAGAAGTGGACAAATCGGGAAGAATTTGAAATAATTTGTTGTTGACATGGTTAGACCAGTCAGTCTGCCACAGTCGTTTACAATAAGATCCAGTCATACAACGTAGGTCAGAGTAGGGCACAAACTGGAAAATCTCTGGAGGGAAATCGAGATGCAGAGCATCTTTAGCCGCCCTGTCTACTGCAATATTGCCGCGGATGCCCATGTGACCAGGGACCCACATAAAAACTATCTTTTTACCCTCAGAAACAAGTTGTGTATGGAGGTCATGGATCTCTGTCAGAAAAGGGTGTGATATCTTTCTCGTGGAAAGAGCCTGAAGTGCTGACAATGAATCGGACATGATTAAAAATGAGGTTCTTTTGGATTGATAAACTTGTTTCAGAGCTAAATGAATTGCCTTGAGCTCAGCTGTATAAACAGAACAAAAATCAGGTAAACGCTGTTGCAAAGGCCGGTCCAAGTGTCTCTCGGAGACCGATGCAGCAGCAACCGAATCTCCTTTCTTTGACCCGTCTGTAAAAAGTTGTTCATATCCTGGGTATAAAGCACACTGTTCTAAATAAAGTTGGTTATATACGGTTTCGGATGTATTGTTTTTAAGGAAAGCGGACAACTGCCAATTAATGATTGGGATACATAATTTCCATGGGGGAGCTTCAGTCCTAAGTTCATCGTCGTTGATGGAAGAAACATCAATGCCTGCTTTTTCCAGATGAGCTTGCATTCTGATGCCAAACGGAGGAATTGTGTTAGGTTTGGCTTCAAATTTCTGAACAAAATCTGGGTTGAAAACACAGTCATAAGCAGGGTTCATAGGATCAGTTTTTAATTTTAAATAGTAATTCATTGACAGTTTTGTACGTCTCAGCTCCAGCGGGGGTTCGTTAGCTTCCACGTAAAGGCTTTCATAAGGGGAAGTGCGAAACGCACCCAAAGCAATGCGTAGTGCCTGATGGGCAACTGGATCTAACATCTTAAGATAAGATTTTCTAGCAGAACCATAAACAATGCAACCATAGTCTAACTTGGATCTAATTAAAGAACGATATAACAGCAATAAAGTTTTCTTGTCAGCACCCCAGTCTGTACCACTGATAACCTTGAGCAAATTGCAGGCCTGTTGACATTTAGTTTTCAAAATTTTCAGATGAGGAATGAAAGATAGCTTTTGATCAAAAATAACACCTAAAAATTTGACTTCTTGGACCGCCTTTATTGGAGTTTTATTGAGGAGAATAGTAGGGTCTTGAATAATTCCCCGGTGCTGGGAAAAGTGAATACATTCAGTTTTTGCTTCAGAAAATTTAAAACCATTTTGTAAAACCCAGTCTTCAACGGCCTTGACACATAACTGTAGCTGACGTTCTGCAGATGCCAAAGTTTTACCTTTGGCTACCAATGCAAAATCGTCGACAAATAAAGAATTGTCAATTCCCCGTTTAACGGAACGAACAATGTTATTTATTTTAATATTAAACAGCAAGGGAGACAAGATGCTACCCTGAGGCACTCCCATCTCCTGTTCTCTCGTATCTGACAAAGATCCCCCAACCTTAACCTGAAAAATTCTGTCTGTTAGAAAATTGGATATAAACAGAGGTAAATGTCCCTTCAAACCCATTTCTTGTAAATCTGAAAGAATGCCATATTTCCATGTGGTGTCATAAGCTTTTTCCAAATCAAACATGATGGCAACGACATGTTCACCCTGGACGAACGCGTTACGGATAAAAGTTTCCAGTCGCACCAGGTGGTCAACGGTACTTCGACCACTTCGAAAGCCACACTGAGTGTTGGATAAAATATTATTTGTTTCTAGGTACCACAGTAAGCGAGAATAAACCATTCTTTCAAGCGTCTTGCATAAGCAAGATGTTAAGGCTATTGGTCTATAGTTTGTCGGGTTAGTATGGTCTTTGCCAGGTTTAGGGATGGGGACAATAATGGCCTTTCTCCAGGAGGGAGGAAAGGTGCCAGTGATCCAGAGCTGATTGAAGATGTCCAGCAGTTGAGACCGTGAGTACCTTGTTAAATGTCTGAGAAATTGATAATGTACATCATCCGGTCCAACTGCTGAATCTGCACTTTTGTTAATTGCATCGTCAAGCTCGACTAATGAAAACGGAATGTTGTAATCTTCAGAATTGTCGGAGGTAAAATTTAACTGTTGTTTTTCTTTACGGGTTTTAACTGTTTGAAAAGGGACAGAATAATTTTCAGAGGAAGAATTTGCAGCAAAAGAAGAAGCCAAAAGATCAGCTACTAATTTTTTATCTCCGATTACGTCACCCTGCACAGTAAGGCATGGGCTCACCTGTTTGTTACTTCTATTTTTGAGTTTGCGGACTACTTTCCACACCTTCGACAGTTTCGCTTTTGAATTAAGCGTGGAGCAGAAACCTCTCCACGATTCCTTTCTCTTTCGTTTGAAGAGCTGTCGGCATTGCGCTCGCAAACGTTGGTGGTTTTGTTTATTTTCAGTGCTTGGGTGTAAAAACATAGTTCTTAAAGCTTTTTTACGAGCTTGCTGAAGTTTTCTACATTCATCGTCAAACCAGGGTTTTTTAAGTGTGTGAGGGTTTGACGAAGTTTGCGGAATGGACTCCTTGGCACTGTTAATAACTATGTCAGTATAAAGCTGTATTGGATCTAAGGCATTTGAAAATTCCTGTTTCTTAGCACGTAGCTGGGCCTCAGACAGGTTAGAAAACAGACTCCAGTTAGCTTGTTTCAGTTTCCACCTGCCATGAGTTTGCTCAAGGTTATCTGAATCATGTTTTAATAAAACCGGGAAATGGTCGCTGCCATGGAGATCTTCTAAAACTGTCCATTTAAAATCCAAAAGTAAGGAGGGATCACAGATCGATATATCAATGTGGGACAAGGAAGCAGTTCTAGAACAGGAAAAAGTTGGAGCACCCTCGTTCAAAGTTACTAGGTTTAACGAGTCTAAAATGTCTTCAATTATTTTACCCTGAGAATCGGTACGATCACTACCCCACAGGGGAGAGCGTCCATTAAAATCTCCCAACAACAAAAAAGGGGGAGGTAACTGTTGGACCAAATTCTCAAGTTCACTTTTAGTTACATTTATTGATGGTGTCAAATATAGAGAACAAACTGTGAGGGATTTAAAAAGAGATACTCTAGCTGCAACTGCTGGTAAACTTGTATTAAGTAAAATTGGATTAAATGGGACATTTCTATGGATAAAGAGTGAAACGCCTCTAGAAGATAAACAATCTAGAGAGGAATAACCAGTAATATCTATAGGATGTTTTTCTGACAGGAGAGTTTCCTGAAGGGCCAATACTTCAGGTCGATGCTCTGTCAGCAGACAGCATAGCTCCTCATAATTTGCCCTTATCCCTCGGATGTTCCATTGTAAAATGGACATAAAAATTTAGTAAAAGAATGCTAAAATTTTCATCTCCGAGAGCACAATTACGTGTCTTTATCTTTTGGACCCTCGTCCATCTCTTCATGTTCCATCAACCCCCCGAAACGGTTCTCCGTTTCGAGAGGCTGATGGGGCTTGGAAGAAAGGGGTCCGGGCCTTGGATTTTTGGCCAAAGCCCCGGAACCCGAACTGCCAGCGGACTTCCTCCCCTTCTCCCCAGCACCAGATTTTATATCTTCCCTCTCCCCTTCACCCCTGCCAATCTTTCCCTCTCCTCCTCTGATGTTCTTCTGCTGGGTAACTAGGATTTTAGTCGCCCCAGCAACTACCCGGTCGCTAAAACCGGTCGTTGCTGGTGCGGTGGCATGAGGCCTAGCCTCCTTTGAAGCAGGTGTGACGGCTTTTGTCACGGCCGTCGGCGTGTTGTGGGTGACGGGTGGGGACGTGCCCGTCGGCACGTTCTCCAGTGGATTCGGTGGGGCTGGAGAAACCCCCTTCTGGGCAAACAACGCGAGCATCTTTTCTAAAGCATCCATCCGTTTGCACAACGTGTCCAAGATCTGTGTTATTTTACTCATGGCAGTGTCCAATTGCGGGTATGTGCTAGCTTCCACATGAGATGTGGAACCCACCACAGACGCAAAGGACCTCTCTTTCAGAACTGGCCTACTTTGGAGAACTTTTTTCCTTGCGTCGCCAAAGGAGCAACTCTCAGTGGCCCGCACCTTTTGGATTTCCAGCTCCAACTGCCACTGAGGACAGTCTTTGGAGCTGGACGAATGATTCCCGGCGCAATTCACACAGCAAATCGGATTTTTGCATTCGTTTTCGTGTTTCTCTTTACCACAATCACGACATATTTCCTTGCTTTTACAGTTCTTGCTACCGTGACCAAATCTTTGGCACCGGTAGCATCGCAACGGTGATGGTACAAACGGCGTCACCTTCACCCTAAGGTACCCCACCTTGAGTGACTCCGGCAATTTGGCCATAGCGAAGGTCACAAAAAGTGTGTTGGTGGGGATACGTTGGGATCCCTTGGTGACGAAGACCCGCTGGACTGCTGTGACCCCCTGGCTGGAGAGCTCACCACGGATTTCCAATTCTGACATGTCAATCAAATCCTGACATCGGATGACTCCCTTGGAGGAATTCAACCGTCCATGCACAGAAACTTTGATTTGTCTATCAACGAAGACAGTCGAATCCCTCTTCAGCAGACTATCCGATGCCCTTTTGGTTGAGCACTCCACCAGGTAGGCCCCAGATCTAAGTTTTTTCACATCTTTGAACCCGATTGTGCAAACGGATTGAAAACCCTTCTGTATTGCGAACGGAGACAGCTTGCCTATTGGCATAGCCGGATCCGTCCCCTCTACAACCAAAAAACGAGGCCAGGCCCCTTCCACCCCCGACGCACAAGCTTTCTGTCTCATATCCATTTCACTGTCCGTGTCCGAATCCGGTCCGTCATCACGCAGTCTTCTTTTATTTGTGGAAGCCATGTTATTAATTTATGAATTCATCCCCCCTGCTCCCCACCCACCACGGAGTCCAACAAGGGGATGCGTCCAAGCGGAAAATCCAGCAAGGGAGCGCACCAGGGCTACAGGGGGGATATACACCCAGACAATCCCGCACTGCCACTACGGTTTTGTTCAAGTTTGACCCATGAGCCGCAGCCTTCTAGCAGAGCTAGGGCAATACACGACCAGCCGCTTGACTGACGCGGGCCACGCCAGCCTCCCGTCTAGGAGAAGTCCGGGCCAAAGAGGTGTGTTAGTGTGAGGGACCGCAGTCCCTCAGTGACCTCAACCTCCAGGATCCCATTCTCCCCCGACACGGGTTGCCCTGCACGGCAAACGCAGGGGGCCAAGAGAAGGCCACAGAGAAAAAGAAGGGTGGAAAAAGAAGGAATGATGGGGAAAAAGAAGACAGGGAAAATCCGGTAAGGCAGAAGAAAGGGAGTCATCCTAACAACAATGCAAACTCAAATCAAAGGTAAATAAACTCCATTATTGAATACTTTGCAAAACGAAACGATTAGATCTATCGTGCGCGTTTTAGACATACTTTCGTTCGCGTTTCAACGTAACAGACACGACAGGACCTACATTACAAAACTAAACAAACGACTGTGGATACTTATTTTTCGTATGAAGATGTATTTTTTTTAATGAGAACTTCAATCAGGTGCCTTTTCATACTTTATAAAATCGGTCCCTTGATTTTCATCAAGCCCAGTTGATACACTGACGAACTGAGAACACAGCGACATGGCCATCTGTGTCTATGGCACACATCCACAAATGAAAACCATTGGCAGCAGAGAAGGGGAGATAAATCTTTCCTGTCATTCTCTCTTTCCACGGAGGACAGCAACTCATAAGGATTGTATCCAACATGTTATCAATAAACTCC
>CM072516.1:17368335-17413335 GCA_036898135.1 Oncomelania hupensis
TTCAAATTAAGCTGACGAGGGTAAATCAAACTCTTTGCAATTTGGCAAAGAGAACGATACGTGCGTTTTAATAATATGGCATTTGAATAACATTCCTAATGTGCATGCACATGTAATCAGCCAGTCTTTCATCTTCCAATGAAGAGTGATAATGATGGTGACGATAATGGTTTACTTACACACGCCAGTAAAAATCTGCATTTTTAGTAACTCACGTCGTTTGATATTAGGTGGTGCAATAATTACTATACAGGGTGTTCCAAAAGTCTTGGGCACATTTGAAGTCCCCATATCTCAATTACTATGAATTGTAGTAAGATAAAAGTTGTTCCATTTTAAAGCTAATTACATTAAGTTTTTTGTAAAGCTGTTGATTTTTTTATTTCTTTTCAGACCCATTAATGGCGTTCACTCAACCAGAAAATGCTGGGACGGGTTTGGCAAGAATTTGACTATCGGCTTGATGTGTGTCGTGTGACCAATGGTGCTCACATTGAACATCTTTGAACATTCCATGTAAAAAATTGAAATTACAAGCTTTCTGAATTTACCGGATGCGTTTTTATATCCTTAATAGTTTCGGAAATATTCAATGTCAAAATGTGCCCAAGACTTTTGGAACACCCTGTATTTCTGATATTGTATTTTAATATATTAATAACGTTTGTTTTCCGGTCCTGATTTGGCTCGGAAGAGTCCGCTGGACCTAAAGCAACAATCAATCAATCAATCAATCAACGTTTGTTTTTATGCTTTTATTCAGGCATATTTGTGTGATAGGAATGAATAAGTTGTGTGTTGGTAAGAAAAATGAATAAATCTCTAAATTTAAGGGAGAAGCAGAAATAATACCAGTACCAGTAAAATGTTTAAGGTAAGCGTTAGTTTTCATGAATTGAAATTTACTTTGCATACTTCTATTTATTCAAATGCGACACAGATGGCTGTACATAATTCTTTTGATGGTAATAAGGGCTGTTGAATTGAATTGAGCTCAACTGTCCAATTTGAAGATTGTATGTGCATTCAAGCTTTAGAAACAGACATTAATAAAATCATCGAGTGAATGGTACAATATATGTGTACAATGCTATCAAATGTTCATGTAATATTTGAATAGCGCACAATTCCGTATCAAGAGGACAGGTTTTGAGGGGCGCTGAACTTGAAATACGACTTGAAGGAAAAAAAACAACAATAAAAATCCACACACAATACTGTGCTATATAAGTCGTCGTCGTCATCATCATCGTCATCATCGTCATTATCATCATCATCATCATCATCATCATCATCATCATCATCGCCATCGTCATCATCGCCGTCGTCATTATCGTTACTCTTCGTGGACTGTGACAGAGTCAATCAAAAGATGCAAAACAAATAGGCGGGATGATGATGATGATGGCGATGATGATGATGATGATGATGATGATGACATAAAACAACATCATCATCATCATCATCATCATCATCATCATCATCATCATCATCATCATCATCATCATCATCACTGCCTTTTGTTCTGCATCTTTTGAGTGAATCTGTCAGTCTACGAAGAGTAACGTTAACGTCGGTAGTAATGTTGGGAACCAGTTCCGTCGGCACCAGTGGGTGGTATAGGAAGATTTACGAGCTTGTCAAGACATTTTTGTTTTGGTTTGCAAGCCTCGGCATAAAATTTATCAGCAAACGAAGCTGACAAGCGTGTATGTTGTCTATCGCTTTGCGATTCGGCAAGCGTTTCAAATCAGATAGTCACTGGGTAACGTGCACTTGTAAATCAGGTGCTACTATACGGAAAACCTTGTTCGTTAGTTATAGTTCCTATCCTATCCTATCCTGTCCCGTAACCTGAAGGTCGTAGGGGCACCACAGATGATCGTTTAACCAGCATACTCCATCTTTCTCTGTCCTCAGCAGCCCTGATGGCTTCGCTCAGTGTCAAACCAGTCCATTCTCGAATGTTGTCCTCCCACCTCTTTTTCGGTCTCCCTCTTCTTCTACCTCCTTGCATAGTTATAGTTATTCATTGCTTACAGGGTCCAGCGGATTGCAAAGAGCCGAATCAGGACCACAAAATCAAGACCACAATTTGGTTGAAAGAGGACTCACTCCTGATCCGTATATAAAAAAATCTGCTGAAACACCCAGTGGTAAAACTGAAGGCACTCCACCAGCCGGTCACTTTACTATAAAGGCATCCCACGCAGGGAACGTTGAAGCTATACTCTGAATTTATCTAACCCCCGTTTACAAAAAAAAAAGAATATAAACATCATTATAAAATATCACCAAAGCACATAAAAATAAAATGCCTACATTGCAATAATAATAATATCATAGGAAGCCCGCCCTAGTGACCATTTGGCAGAAAGCGTCCAATATTCCCAAGCTGACCCAACAGACCTCACACACAAATGAGGAGTTTTGGAAGAGTTTTTAAGAAAATAGGGTAGGTGACTGGTCTAGCGAAGAGGATAATATAGTAGATTGAAAGAACAGAGCAGGAATGAGAAAGAACAAAGGAGAAAGAAAGCGATTGTGGGAATTTAAAGCACTAAATTTCCAGACAGTGGGGATACTATTTAAACAGAAACCCCCGGCACCCCGACGCTTGGTATGGTTGAGGGTGGGGGAGGGTAAACCTGGTAACCTGCATATTAAAATCAGATAGAATTAAGGTAACCAACACATTTATACGACTTTAAGGTAGTATACAATACAATACAATACAATACAATACAATACAATACAATACAATACAACTTTATTGTCTGATGTTCATCACATACAGAAATTTGTCTTTGGCTCGTCGTCCGCAAGAAGCATGCAATATATCCATTTTATATACACAACTAGCAGAGACACATTCATTTCTAATGACACAGCAGCAACCTTAAATTCCAATCAAATACAGACATTCACAATCTAAATTCCACATCAAAATAACTAATAATTTTACATTCATGCAGAAAAAGCACACGCAAACACACCCACACACAAAATAACCCAATGACAGCACAAGTTACAAAGATACAAGAATATAAACACCTTTATTTTTAAGTGAATGCTCAAGGAATATATTTTGCTCAAAGCTGCATAACACATAAAACTATAAGCATTTTAAAATGTGATCAAACCTGTATACTTAAATTAGAGAGTGTCGTTTGTTAAAATGCACATTTAAATCAGATGGTCGTTTTTGGCGAAAATACATTTGTAGCATATTAAACTTATTATTATTATTATTATTATTATTATTATTATTATTATTATTATTATTATTATTATTATTATTATTATTATTATTATTATTATTATTATTATTGAGTGAATGAAAGGAAATCTGCTCGATTGAATCCAATGTCATCCAGGTAACATGCACGTACAGTTGAATCAGCGGGTCCTTCAGTAGCGTGCACTTTTAAATCATAAATAAGATAACCTACACTGTAAATCAAATAGAATGAAGCTAACACGTATATTTAATTCAAATGCAACCCTGCCAACCTGTACTCCAAGCCGCTGACATTAAGCTAACACTGACGCGCGTTTTAATCAGCTACATGGCGTTTCATCTTCTAGAGATTTATATATTTGAAACTAAAAGAGACATCATTGAACAGATCGGCGGCAGCGCATATAAACCATTTGAAGAGCTGCCAAACCAATGTGTGTTGAGTCAGGTGCCTCATCAGCCGAGTCAGCTGCTCTGCCTTTCAGCTCTTAGTGCTGAAAGAAAATCCTCACCGTCCTTAAAGTGACAAGACGTTTCCCAGCAATCATCCATCTCCCTTAAGCGACCCTCGCGCACTCAAAACATTTCTTTTGTTTTAACGAGGTATTCTTTCAGGCGTCCCCCGTGCAATCAAAACATCCCTTTTTGCTTAACATAATATAATTTCTTTAAGCATTTTTAAAATAGCTTTGGATGTCAAAACATGTCATTTGTTTTAAACAACAATTTTTTTTTCTGAAGCATTTTAAAATTCGCTTTAGCAGTCAAAACATTCTTCGTATTTTTAACAATCATGCATTCCTTTGTATGCCCTCTACTACTACTACTACTACTACTACTACTACTACTACTACTACTACTACTACTACTACTACTACTACTACTACTACTGCTACTACTACTACTACTGCAACTGCTGCTACTTACTACTGCTACTACTACTACTACTACTACTCCCCTCTGACAGCTAAACAATTTTTTGGTTTTAGCACTTTAAAAACTAAAGTTTTTTCTTAAGTGTCTTTAACATTCGTTATGCAGTCAAAATATTATTTAAACAAGGCGCACTTTCCCTAAGCGTTTTTAAGAGCCCTTTTGCAGTTAAAACAATATTGTTGTTGTTGTTGTTGTTGTTGTTGTTGTTGTGTTGTTGTTGTTGTTATTGATGATATTCTTATTCTTCTTCTTCGTTGTCGTCATCCTCGTTGTCGTTGTTGTTTTGGTTCTTTTTCTTCAGGTTCTTTTTCTTCGGGTTCTTCTTCTTCTTCTTCTTCTTCTTCTTCTTCTTCTTCTTCTTCTTCTTCTTCTTCTTCTTCTCCTTCTCCTTCTTCTTCTTCTTCGTCTTCTTCTTTTACTTCATTTTCTTAATTTTCTTCTTTTTCTCCTACCACTTTTTCTTTTTCTTCTTCTTCTTCCTCCTCCTCCTCTTCTTCTTCTTCTTCTTCTTCTTCTTCTTCTTCTTCTTCTTCTTCTTCTTCTTCTTCTTCTTCTTCTTCTTCTTTTACTTTTATTTTTTTTTCTTATTTTTCTTCTTTTTCTCTTACCACTTCTCCTTCTCCTTCTCCTCCTTCTTCTTCTTCTTCTTCTTCTTCTTCTTCTTCTTCTTCTTCTTCGTTGTCGTCGTCTGTGTCACCCCTTTGTCTTTCTCCTATTGTTAGGACATCATAAATGTTATTTTTAACACGAACATTGACAGAGAACTTTAAAATAAAATAATCATTGGAATAGGCCAGTATGTCTCAGAAACGTCCTTCAATTTATTTCTTTCTTTTAATGTTTACACGCGCTCGGTCTTATTTAGCCAGCAACTTGAAGCTTTTAGCTATAATTAAATTATTTATTTATTTATTTAAAAAGAAATAACACAAATCTAACGTGCAAACTACCTGAATATTGTTATGGTGAAGTGAAACAAAGTCTCGATTATTAGGATTTCGACCATTGCCCCTTCCCAAACTGTTATTCCCTTTCTTCTTCTTATAATAGACTTATTAAAAGTCCCCATTTCGAAAATTTTGTTTACTTTTCGCACAAAGGGGTTTCCCTTATATTATGAATGAATGAATGAATAATTTATAAAGCGGGTAAATATCTCCACGCCGACGGGCATGATCGCAGCGCCGGTGAGATGGAGGTGGATAAACACACACACACACCCACATGCACACACACAGTGGCGGGAAGGGTGCATAGATCATAACTTAACAGTTTAACTTCTTCACTATTGCTCAACACATTCTAGCAGGCAGACCAGTCAATCAACATTTATGCAATACTTTCACGCAGTGACTTACGAAATTGGGATGAAATCAGATAGTTATACATCCAGCTTAGAAAGAAGAGAAGAAATGTGTTTTCACATTTCTGCGAAATGCTTCGACAGAGTCTGCTCTCTTTATGCCTTCTGGAAGAGCATTCCACCAGACCGGTGCAGTGTATCTGAAAGACCTCTGACCATAGCTCTTAGCCCTACACTGCATATGCCCAGGAACAACGAATAGAGACTTGGAAGCTTAAATCAAACACTGATAAAGCAGGTTTCCTTTGCTAAAAAAAACCAACTGCCAAACTTGTAATATTTTCCATGTCGGTTCTAACAGGGAGTGGTTTTTTCCTGTCTTAACGGTACATCAGAACCCTAGCCGCGTGACGTGACCTTTGACCCTATTTGTGAGTGAACCGCGCGGCTTCAAGAGAGCGTCGTTGGTGTACTTTACCAACCTAAATCGAAAAAAAAATCACTAACAATTTTATGTCACGGGTTCTGCCTCTTATCGGCTTTGTTAGATGCTATTATTAGCTCAAGAATGTTGGCTCGCCGTTGCTTTTAATAGGCAGTAAAATGAAGTCATTTCAAAGATCTATTTTCAAATGAGTTATTGTTTGTTTGTTGTAGGCTTATTTTTTCAGTTGGGCAACACTCACTGTGAATGTTAAAAGGATCTGCCGAGGAGGCGTGCTCAAAGTGGTTCCCTTTAAATGTTTGCTTGCCCAAAAAAATTCTTCGATTTCACTTGAAAACTTCCGACGACCTCAGCTGGGGTGCCAACATTAACACCATCATGAAGCGGGCCCATCAACGACTGTACTTCCTCAGACAGCTGAGGAAGTTTGGCCTTTCCAAAGACATTCTCCTCCAGTTCTACCGGGCCGTGGTGGAGAGCGTCCTAACATTTTCCATCACGGTCTGGTTCGGAACAGCAACGCAGCTCGACAAAGACCGGCTGGAGCGGGTTGTGCGCACGGCAGGCAGGATTGTCGGCTGTGAGCTCCCCTCTCTGGCCTCCATCTACTCGACCCGCTCTCTCAACAGAGCCGACAAGATCCTCTCTGACCCTTCCCACCCTGCCCACCCCCTGTTCGAACTTCTCCCCTCTGGCCGCCGCTTTCGATCCTTCAGATCCCACACTTCCCGCTTTAAAGATTCCTTTTACCCTCAAACTGTAAGATCTCTAAACGCCGCATCCTCCTCCAACCGCTGATCCCCCTGCCGTGCGCACGCCCTGCTTCTCCCTACATGCTCGTACATCTATATCTATATACTACAGCGACTAATATAATTTAGAATGTTTTTGTGATCACTTTAGACTAGTCATTTGTGTTTTACTATATCTTTCTGTTTATCTGTTATTGTTGGGTATGCTTGTGCGAGTGTGTGTGGTTGTGCATACATGTGTGTATTTGTGTATGTAGGTATGTGTGCGTGTGTGTAAGAGAGAGAGAGAGAGAAAGAGTGAGAATAAGAAAGAGAGAGAGATGTTAAATCTAAAACATTCTGCCATTGTCCAACACCAAATAATATTCCGATTGTTGTATCTATTACATGTCAATTGGCGAAATAAATTCCTGTTATCCTGCTATCCTGTTCAAGTAGACGGCCACCTAATACAAAGCCAATTGTCTGACGATTATTCCCTCCTTTCAAGGTGTATACAAACGGTTTTACGTAGCTAGCTCTTCATAAGGACGCCAAAAGTTAAGTGAGAGAGAGAGAGAGAGAGAGAGAGAGAGAGAGAGAGAGAAGAGAGAGAGAGAGAGAGAGAGAGAGAGAGAGAGGGGGAAACTTTTGTTTTGAAACTTTGTTTATTAGAGATAAAGATGTTAGACTTAATAATTCTAATCCCTCAATCTGTCCCTTAACAAGTTAGCACACTAAAGAACTAACATTAAGAAAGAGAGAGAGAGAGAAAGAGAGAGAGAGAGAGAGAGAGAGGGTGGGGAAAGAAAATGGAAGGAGATATAGGACAGGGGTAGTGAGGGAGGGAGCGAGTCTGAGAGAGAGGGGAGACAGCGAAAAGACTAGAGAGACGGGAGGCACGGTGGCCTAACGGTAGAGCTTTGGCTTGCGGATCTGAAGGTCCCGGGTTCGAGCCCAGGCCGGGGCATTGTGTTGTGTCCTTGGGAAAGACACTTTACTCCCGTTTCCTACTCCTTCGGATGAGAGTACAAACCGAGGTCTAGTCTGTGTCGCATACATTCCATCATAACGGACTTTAAAGATCCTGACGCTCATGTCCTAGACGGGTGAGTGCCGGTGACAAAAACACACCCAGCATGCACTTAGGTCCTTCTCCCCCATCCCTAGCTGCCCAGGATTGTGCTCAGTTGTACGGGCGTCAGACCATGCGCCCAAAGGCTGGGGGTGGGCGTCTCGGGCGGCTTGAGTTAGATCCTGTATCGGCCAGCGCCTTGAGCAGCTCTTGAGCTCGTAAAGCGCTATATAAGAACGATAAAATAACAAAATAAAACAGAGAGAGAAAGAGGGCGAGAGAGAGATAGAGAAAGAGAGATGAGGACGGAGAGAGTCTGAGAGAGTGGGAAGCAGAGAGAGAGAGAGAGAGACAGAGAGACAGAGAGAGGGAAGGAAGGAAGGAAGGAGAGAGGGAGAGACGGCGGAGGGTGGGAATGCGCTCCCTTGGCACTTCTATCTTCCTAAGTAATAATCTTCCCAAGTAAGATTGCTGCGCTCCCTTGTCATCTCCATCTTCCTATATCTCGTGAAACACAGACCACGGAATTAGATCACTAATTCCGTGCACAGACCTTCACAGCAGACCTACAACATGCAGATGAGGTGCTACAGAAGACTTCTGGGCATTTCCTATACTCAGCACGTCACCAACGACGAAGTCCGCAAGAAAATCACACAAGCCATTGGACAACATGATGACCTGCTCACAGTGGTGAAGAAACGGAAACTCCGATGGTGTGGCTACGTCACCAGAGCATCGGGACTTGCAAAGACCATCCTGCAAGGCACTGTGCAAGGAGGCAGAAGAAGAGGGAGACAGAAGAAGAGGTGGGAGGAAACATTCGAGTATGGGCTTGCTTGACTCTGAGCCAAGAATGAGGGTTGCCGAGGACTGAGAAAGATGGATTACGCTGGTTAAACGATCATCTGTGGAGCTCCAACGACTTTCGAGTTACGGCATAGGATAGGACGGGATAGGATAGCATAGGATAGGATAGGATAGGATAGGGAAGGAGAGTATGTGGGAGAGAAGTGGAAGTAGAAAGAGAAAGAAAGAGAGAAAGAGAGGGAAAGAAAGCGAGAGAAACAGAGACAGAAAGGGAAACAAAAAGACGAAGAGACAAAGAAACAAAGAAAAATAAAATTATGGACAGGAACAACCATACGTGACCTCGTATGAGATTTAAAGCACATCTTTTCAGGGGCTGGAAATAAAAAAAAAAAAAGAACGAAAGTGATAACTTAACAGTTCTTCTTCTTCCCGTTCTGCCAACACACAATCTCTCCTATGGTCTTTTGACTTCCAATTCTTAATTTAACGAGATCATTTATTGTCTGTTCTTGTTCAAAGAACAAAGGAAAACATGACGATCATAGTCGTAATCACTTAGACGGATCTAAGCAACTTTATATTTTTAAATAAATGAAGCTGCATAGATTTTCACTCACGAAAACTACTTCAAAGGTTATTCCACTTCTGTCTGTCTCCTAATTCTCAGGTTTTCCGCCACCAACCAATTCCTCACACGCATCCTTCCTCCTCCCCCTCTCCTTTTACACCCACTCTCTCCCCCTCCAATCCATGAAACAAAAAGAACTTCGTAGTTAATATTTCTGGAGATGCAATTTTTAAGAAAATATTAAGTGCAGACCAGATTGTCTCCACGTTTGCCTGCCTTGCATCACACTGATTTAAAATGCTGAGACGTATTGCCAGTGCGTGATCTGTTATTTTGATGAAATTATTGTTGTTGTTGCTGCTGATGATGTTGTATTATTAGTGGTAGTAGTATTATAGTACACAGTGTTGCCGTCGTTGTAGTTATTGTTGTGGATGGTATAGCTGCTTGTGGTTATCGTCGTCGTCGTCGTCGTGTTGTTGTAATAGAGTGTTTGCCGGTGTAAATTCTCTTTCCCTTTTTTTAATTGCGTGTATGTGTGTTTGTGTGCATGTGAGTGCACGTTCGTATTTATGTACAAATGTGTGTGCGCGCGCGCGTTGAACAAATGTATTAATAGCAGACGAATGAAATATAGAATTATGCCATCTCCACTTTATTCGTTATTCTCTCTTCTCTCACTTGCAGTGTTCTAGGAAAGTAAAATACTAAGCTCTACAATACATAGTCTTAGATAACAACAAGTCTTAGACCAAACCCGGAACAAATCCATCGGTTACAAAGCGTTTTAAACCCGTTCACCTTGCTTAGAACCATACTTCTGGACTCTTCTGACCTTGATTCTTAACCTAGTGCACTCTTAAGCTCTTATTTGCTTAACAGTTTGATAACGGATTGCGTCTAACGCCGTTAACTGTCTCATAAATCGCTGTCATTGTCTCAGGTCTGTCTCCGGCCGTCCGTGTATTGCGTCAGATAACAAAACAAAAAGGTTTCATGTGGGCTAAATATGTTGCCCTCTTCCGCTCCTCGCCATAAATCAGCCGACGACGGTAAATGAAAACAGAAACAACTTCGGATATTCTGCATTGATGCACCAATAAAAACCGGAAAGCAAGCAAATAAGTCTACGTCCTTAGTCGTTAGTATAAGTCTAAAAGCCAAAGTGCATAACAATTACAGCGTCTATTTTTCTTCCAGTCTGTCAAGTGCGCCGGTGCCCGAAAACAGAAGAACGTTTTATTTATCATCGCGTTTCAAAAATATTGTTAAAAGTCTAACCACTGAGGTACTCTCCTCACTAACCGCAATATATGACCAATTTCTCAATAAATCATTATATTCCAGAATTAAGACTCCCGCAAGACAGGGAGAGAGAATAAGGGGGAGAGGGGTCTCACCTGCCAGCAATTTAACGGACCCCTTTTCCCAACAGACGCACCTTTTCGCATGGCCAGAGATACACAGGATCATCTCCCTTTCTACCTTACTTCAGTTTCGACAACGCTCACCGGAAATTGCACAATCAATGCGCCGTGGGGCAATGCGCATCCCCGCACCCGGGTTAAGAGGAGGATTGTTCGGGGAATGCGATAAATCACATGGCAGGCAGTACAACCTCAACTTCAGACCGACATTGGCCGCTGTGCTGTTATAAGTGTGTTTTAACACGGACAAGAAACACACACCCATACACTTACACACACGATGTTTCCTCGATCCAATCAGTTTGCAACTTTATAATGCAATATACTCTTATCTTCTGGTTAGCAACCTTCAAGAAACAATTATGATCTTGAAATGAATCCAAGAAGAAGAAGAAGAAGAAGAAGAAGAAGAAGAAGAAGAAGAAGAAGAAGAAGAAGAAGAAGAAGAAGAAGAAGAAAAAAGAAGTAGAAGTAGAAAAAGAAGAAGAACAACAACAACCATAAGAAGAACAACAACAACAACAATAACAACAACAAGACGAAGAGGATAATACGAAGTGGAGAAGAAAAAGAAGAAGGAGAAGAAGAAGAAGAAGAAGAAGAAGAAGAAGAAGAAGAAGAAGAAGAAGAAGAAGAAGAACAACAACAACAACAACAACAACAACAACAACAACAACAACAACACCGACAAAAACAACAGCAACAACATCAACAACAAGGTTATAATACAATAGACATAAAGCATCGTCTTCAAAGAAATAGGCAGAACACAAGTTGAAAGGTACAAGTCTCCATGACATTGCAACAGTAGCACACAAAAAAGCAAGATCGTAAAATGCGACATTGGGCGTGTACTGCATTAGCACCCGTTGCAGACTAAAAAGCAAAGTTACAGGGCAAACAAAAGTATTTTTAGTTTGATTGTAAGCAGAAAAGAAACTCCAATCGATACCCACAATCTGTCGGTTGTTGCAGCAGAAACTGTAGTATGAAGGAATCAATCAATCGATGATTCTTTGGATGCTAACTTGCAAAGCGACTTACAAACCATCAGATCAAACCGCCACACTCCCATCGTATGGATGATTCGTTGCTTTAATAAAGTCTTTTTCTTTGGCCACCAAGATGATAAGGAACAAACACGATACAATCAGACTCCCGACTTTAAACACACACTTGTACACACATACTCTCTCTCTCTCTCTCTCTCACTCTCTCTCTCTCCCTCTCTCTCTCTCTCTTTCCACTCAAACACACACATACAAACATAATTTATAACCACATTTAAACCAAAAGTAACAATATCAGTTACTAAAACGAGCGACTCACATTGGACATAAGAACAAAATGTAGTATCATAAAATACCCAAATTGGTCTAGGTCGCAGCAAATGTTTCTTGAAAACAAATCAGTTTTTGACCTAGAGGGAACCTTAATCTATCACTGTCAGGAAACACCTCTCAAAATACACACGGCTTTGGAACAGAAATAAAAAGTGCACTTTATCATGATAAAATAATGATACAAAACTGATGAGTCTGTCGTCTTATACGCGGTAACAAGAGGCAAAAAATAAACGTGCATAATGCTATCAAACCGATTAGTTTATCCGACAAGCTTGACATTGAGACAAGAAGAAGAAGAAGAAGAAGAAGAAGAAGAAGAAGAAGAAGAAGAAGAAGAAGAAGAAGAAGAAGAAGAAGAAGAAAGAGCACCATCACCACCAACAACGACGACGACAACAAGACAGACGACACAGACTTTTAGACAGAGGGAGAGTGCGAGAGAGAGTGAGAGAGAAAGAGTGAGAGAGAGAATGAGAGTGAGAGAGTGAGAGGGAAAGAGAGGTCAAGTCAAGCAATGTTGATCACTGACAATGGAGAATTCATACAGCACATGGCGTTAATAGCAAAGGAAGAACAGAAAGAATTTTTTTTTTAAAACAAATAGAATAATACATAACATCATTACCACACGCAGTCTCTTCCAATGTTGTGTCACTATTAACGCACATACACCCACATAACAAATTGATTTATTGTTGCTTTAGGTCCAGCGGACTCTTCCGAGCCAAATCAGGACCGGCATAACAAATCTACAGCTGATTTCATTTGGTCAAAAGAACAATTCGTATCATGCATATACAATTGAGATAAGAGAAAGACAGATTTTAAAAAACATAGAAAGACAGACAGAGAGAGACCCAGTGTGTGTGTGTATGTGTGTGTGTGTGTGTGTGTCGTTTGAATGAAATAACATTACATTCAGATCTCTCTCTCTCTGTCTCTCTCTCTCTCTCTCTCTCTCTCTCTCTCTCTCTCTCTCTCTCTCTCTTTCTTATAAAAGGTATTTATATAACGCTTTTGTGTGTGTGTGTGTCGTTTGAATGAAATAACATTACATTCAGATCTCTCTCTCTCTTCTCTCTTCTCTCTCTCTCTCTCTCTCTCTCTCTCTCTCTCTCTCTCTCTCTCTCTCTCTCTCTCTCAAATAAAAGGTATTTATATAACGCTTTTCCATAATGACATCAGTTCAAAGTGAGTTCTTACGTATTTAATTTATACTTAATGTCACATCAAAATACATACGAAAAGAAGTGAAACAAGAACAAGACACTAAAAAACGGCTTTTGTGCGTGCGCGTATGTGTGTGTCGTTGAATTTGAATGAAATAACATTACATTAGATCTCTCTCTCTCTCTCTCTCTCTCTGCTCTCTGTCTATCTTCTCTAATCAAGTTTTATTAACGCTTTTCCTAATGACATCAGTTCAAAGTGCAGTTCTTACGTATTTATTTATACTTAATGTTCAGCATCAAAATTCATACGAAAAGAAGTGAAACAAGAACAAGACACTAATAAAATTATACAAAGGCAAATACAAACATTAAAAAAGAATATTTCCATATTTACAAGTAAAATATAAAGACGAAGGGAGTGAAGTGGATGAGGAGAACAGTTAAGGAGTGAGGAGGGCTTAAGTGTACGCGCCGTAACGATTGGTGGTCTATAATCAGAAAAGAAGTAATGATAATGGTGATAGGAGACGAGATCAGAACCATTTTGTTTAAGGGAGGAGATAAGTTTTCAAATTGCATTGAAATTGACAATGTCCGGAGAGCTGCGAAGAGAGAGATGAAGAGAGTTCCAAGTTGAAGGACCAAGCACTGAGAAGAATGGACAGCCGCAGAAGAATGTTTGTAGCGGGTATTTGTAGCATGAGGATGTGAGAGGAAGAAGATTTCTTGATGGCTTGTAGAAGTGAATGTTCTAGGTGAGGTAGGAAAGGGACGCACTTGTAACAGAAAATACAGATTTTGTAAGTAATCCTTTGAGATACAAGAAGCCAGTGCAGAGAATGTAGGAGAGATGTGCTATGATAAGATTTTTTTTTTCTTTTTTGAGAACCAGACGAGCAGCTGAGTTCTGAACACGTTGGAACAAATGAACAGAAGGCGAAGGACGTCCAGCCAGAAGAGAGTTACAGTAGTCCAAGCGTGAAAGAAAAAGAGAGGAAATGAGTTTGGCTGTAGCGTCAGTGGTCAGACGCTTTAAGGACTAGGCTTATTCTACTAAGCTAAAAGATGCATGTTTGACATGTCTCGAGGATGAATTCTGAAATGGAGAGGATGTTGTTAAGGATGGATGGCACCAAGGTTTTTGACAGAATATGACATAGGAATAGTGGTTGGCCAAGAGTGACAGTTTCTACAGGGGAAGAAACGGGTTGTGTTTGGTAACCGTGAGCATAACTTCAGATCTGTTAGCATTGAGCTGTAGCTTGTTGGCAGTCATCCATTTGAAATGTTGTCAAAGCAGTCAGAAGTTTTGGTCAGAATAGACAGAAGATTTTTAGGATTGTCACTATTTTTTAGCTGTGTGTCGTCCACGTAAAAATGGTGGAAAATATCATTGTTTTGGATGATCTGAGACAGATGAGATGTGTAAATGGTGAATAGAACAGGGCCTAAAACTGACCTTTGAGGTACACCGCAGACAAGTCTGGACGGTTCAGAAATATAGTTGTTGATGCAGACAGATCAGAAGGATAAGAATGGAAACAGCTTAGGGCACGGTCTTTTATTCCAAAGGAGTTTTTAAGGCGCTGAAGGAGGATGGAGTGATCGATATTGTCAAAAGAGCTGAGATATCAAGAAGGGTCAATAAAGAGATTTTACCAGAGTCAGTGGCAGATAGGAGGTCTTTCACGATGTCAAAAAGCGCTGATTCAGTAAAGTGGTCAGTACATCGACGATAGACAGACTGGAATGGACAGAACAAGTTGTTGGAAAAGAGATGATGGTTAAGCTGTATCAGGACAACCTTCTCCAGGAGTTTGGATAGGAAAGGGAGATTAGAGACAGGGCGGTCCTCAAGTCTTCTGGATCAAGGTTAGATTTTTTTTAAATTTCAATATATATATATATTGTTACAAGAAAACACATCTTACCCGGATCTACTTTGATTGTGGCGTTGGCAGTCTGTACACTGATGTTGAAGAGCCGGTTACGACTTAAGATATTTTTCACACCAATCTTGGCCACCTCGATGTCCCCGCGGTCAACGTAAAAATGGAACTTCTGCTCGTCCTCTCCTTCCTCCGACGTTGTGCTGAAAACGAAAAAGAAGAACAAAATAATTATAGGGTATTTTTGTCGACAGAAAACGAGAGACGGATGAGAACGAGAGGGAAACGGTTGAAAGAATAATTTCAAAATCAGCGTAATTTGGGAACTACGGCTCATGGTAATCATTCAAATGAAATCAGTTAAATCTTTAACTAACAAAGTGTAGGGCGCAAATGATATAAAATGTAGCGCGCACAAGTAGTCCGATAGATATTTGAAATAATCTGATAGATATCTGAAATAAAGAAAATAAAACTAATTTCCCACAATAATCGTATGTGTGAGATTTTTGGGGAAAAAAAAGAGGGAATGAAACGAATGAAACTGCTCGAGCCTCCCAAATCCCGATACCACACTTCCTCACACCACAAAAAAACAACAACACAAATACACACACACATAGGGCAGCGAGAAGTAGCAATTCTTATCACGAGAATTCCTAGCAATAAACTGTACCCTTGCTTTAGTGAGAGATGGGGTTCAAATGGAGAAATCCTGATCCCAGAGGTGTTTACTCAATCTTCCTGAGTCTTCATCGCATGGGAATGGGAGCTATGCAAGTGGGATTGAAGTGGACTGGACTGAGGAACTTGGTTATGGCATAAGATGCATGGTTTATTGATAGACGATAGTGTTCGGTCCGTTTGCCTTAAGCAAGCCGTGTGCGCTTTAATATAAAACACTTTATGATAAAGCCTAGGAATCTTGCACGCAATGAGTCACTAGTCGTTTCCCCCTAATGTAACTTCTGTGGTTTATTCACCCGCCCTCAACAATTCACACGCACATAACCACACAAACATAGCCTCAGCGCACGCCCATACACACACACACACCCATACACGCAAACACACACACTCTCGCACATACCATTTATACATTCCTCTTCCTATTTTATGTTATCCTCCTCCTTCTTCTGCTTCTTCGTTTTCCTCCCCCTTAATCCCACTCTCTCTCTCTCTCTCTCTCTCTCTCTCTCTCTCTCTCTCTCTCTCTCTCTTATTTTTTTCCCCAAGAAAACTGCCAGATCGTCCACAAGATTAAATATTCCAATTCCAAGAATGGATCTCTTAAAAACTAGTCTAGCTTATTCCGGTTCCACAACAACTTTCATGAAGATCTCCGCACTCCAGCATCTAAATTTACATCACTTAAAAACACGTCTCTTAAAACACATTAAAAATTAAACATTAGATGTTATTGACCGATATTAACAACAATATGATTAGAATGTTCGAAAATGGTTTTTATCTATTCATGACTATGTTTATTTGTTATTGATCAATGACGTTAATGCTATTACATATTTGTTGTATTTAATAGTGGTTGTTATAAGCCCCGAGGGCAAGATGTAAGAGAGCACACCCAGCGTTTAGTCTTTTACCCTAAAAAATAAAATTCTTCTCTTCTTTTGTCTTCTCTCTTGCTCTCTGTCGTCTTTCTTTTTCTCTGTCCACGTTTATCTCGTGAATGCTAACAAATACAGGATTTTCACAACTGAACAACCCCAGGCAAAGAAATCAAACCTCCTTAATAAGAAAAGGTCAACGTCTGTGTGACGAGGCGTACAATCGAGCCCTGAGTCAGACAGCACCCACTCATCTCTCCCAACCATCCAGTTACCCCAGCTACACATCCAGTCGCCCCTAGGACGCGCGCTGGCTCATTCGCTTAAGCCCCGCCCCTCGGGCATCACGTTAAAGCCTGACACACAACCAGACTCGGGGTCAGTTGCAAGCCATCCAGCCTTCAAGCCACAACAACTTGTCCGAAGACACGTCTCCATCGACTGGCGACCTCTGAGCTACGGCAGTACTCGTGTGCTTCACCCCGTCTTAGTCAAGGTAAGAGAGGAAACTTACTCTTTGTCATGTAGCAGACCCATCACCCGTTGTTCGCCCCACGTTCGTATGTCCTGTCGATATGTACGTTCGTGTTTATAGGTTTGTCTTGATGTGTTGCTGACATGTATTATTGCCTTGTATATATTATCCGCCTTGTTTATGTGACTCATGCCATGTTTGAATTTATACTTGTATGCTCCATGTTAGCCCCATGTGTAAATATCCCATGCCATGCTGTCCCTCCATATAGAGTAAAGTCCCCCAGTACAACCCTTGCCTACAACCCCTTTGTCCTGTACCTACTCCATTTGCTTTCCCCCATACTCCCAATGTATAAATATTTGCCCCTGTTGCCACTACCCCATCTTAATGCGCCGAAGGTATCATATATTAGCGGCTGCCAGTAAGCACCACATTGGCCCCATAAACCTAGTTGCACTGTTAGACTGTTGGTATGCGCCGGATCAACCTTGACCGGTCAGCCAATTTGAAATCTGAAGGGCAACTCGCGCCACAGGCGCTGAACCCAGGATATACCTATCCCCCGCTGATACAGAGTCTGTATTGCGTTACAGACGGCTCCTGTGCAGGGCTCATACCCCAGCCTTGTATCATCTCTCAGTCGCTGACCCGCTGCAGGCCCCTGACAACCCAGGGAGTCAACGAGAAGCGTTCCCCCGAATTTCATCACTCCATAGACAGCTAGCAACGTAAGCTGAAATCTACGCCTGTACCCCAACCAAGATTGGCATCCTCGGTCATTGCGCAAGAAGAGTGACCGACTGACCTGCATTCCAAGTGATGCCACGCTAAGCCTGGTCAACTGACCAACCAGACTATTTTGGAACAACCGCCGCCCTTCAATAACCAGCTAAGTTATTGACCCACGAGCATCACCACTCGAAGATCATCTGGCCAGAGACTATCCAGATAAACTCTTGCCCTGTGATGATATCAGTCCACAGTAGCACTAGTACCCCCGAAATCATCCACCCAGAATATCTCCGAGCTACTCCCTACTGATACAGACGCTATCCCGTGACTCACTATTAGCATTACTCAATATAGACGACCCAATTCGATTTAATAAAACTTCCTAGTTAGAATTTGCACCTACCCAGACTGGCCTTTGTTTCCGAATTTCTCAACTAGTGTAGTATACCATCTTTCTCGTCTACCCTCTGACTGTCTCTCATTTAATTAGTAGCCCTAGCCTTAATCTCTTGAATGTCATCGCATCATTAGCCTAACAAAGGAGGTAATACAGCGCTAGAGATTAAGAAGCTTACCCTCCATTCCCCCAACCCCTTTCTTTGTGACATTAACTTTGGCGACCCCGACGAGACTAAAGACTTAGGTTCCCATCCCAACTTGACGAGACTAAGGACTTAGCTTAATTTCCACCCCAGCCCAGTAGAGATAGGACCCAGCCCCTAAGCCTAGGTAGTAGATAGCATAGCCCCATAGGTCCCTTACTGGCTTTCCCGAATGGTGGTGTCTCGAAAAGGGTTTTTTTTGCATTCATTTTTGTATTTTGATTGATTGCATTTTGTCTTTGTGGTTGTGTTGTGTTGTATTCGCCCCTGTGCAGTTTCATCGTAGCTCATCCAGCCCACCCCCTTGGTTTCCGTCAGTGTACCCCCTTGTGTGCGCCCCTCATTCCGGTTAGGACTTTTCAGGGTAAGTCACCTCCCTTACCATGGCCGACCGGGGAGAGCTTGCGCTCAAGTACAAGAGTATTGGCGAGAGCTTAGGGCTCGCCGGCACTGAACTCAAGGACTACGTCCTGGCCAACGTAGATGCGGACGTGGCCGAGGAAAAGTTGAAGAGGGAAGAGAGGGCTAAAGAGCGAGAGGCGAAGAAAGAGGAGGAGAAGGAGCGCATCGCCGCGGAAGAACGGGCCGCCGCCCGGAGGAAAGAGGAGGAGAAGGAGCGCATCGCCGCGGAGGAAAGAGCCGCCGCTCGGAAAATAGCAGAGGAGGAGAGAGCCGCCGAGCGGAGAAGAGAGGAGGCGAAGGAGAGGATAGCAGAGGAGGAGAGGGCCGCCGCACGGAGGAAGGAGGAGGACGAAAGGGTCGCGGCACTCGAAGAGAAGAGGAAGGACAAGGAACTGGAACGGCGCCAAGCACTCCTCCAGCTTGAGCGCGATCGCCGCGATCTAGGCATCGCATCGCCCGCGAGCGAAGACTTCTCGCTCATCGCCCCCAGCTTCGCCGCCAGCGCCGGAATATCCGCAAACCCCCCGCCGATTCCGGGGATGAACTTCCCCCTGGACCCATTCGTCGAACGAGACGAATCGATTGAAGTTTATCTCGCCCGATTCGAGAGAGTCGCGGGAGAAAACAGCCTTGACCCCCGGTACTGGTATCGCAAGCTAAGTCATGGCCTTAAGGGGAAGGCCTACGAAATTCTGGCAAAGACGCCAACTTCCGAGGAGGGCGACTACCCCGCCCTCAAAAAAGCTCTTCTGCACGGATTTGAGCTCTCGGGTGAGCACTACCGCAAGAATTTCCGGAACTCCCGGAGAGAGAAAGGGGAGAAGTTTACGCAATTCGCCGACCGGCTAGCCACTCTACGGGACAAATGGATAGAGCAAACGGACGAACCAAAAACGTACGACGGACTGCTCGAATTGATGCTAGCCGAGCAACTCCGAGGGACAATGCCAGCGGAGCTTCGGACTTTCGCCGCCGAACAGGGAGCCGCCCGACTAGAAGACCTCATCATAGTCGCGGACCGCTACCTCACCGCGCACCCCGACGACAGACAGCCTCGCCGGGCCCGCCCGCACCCTCGTCACCAGATACCCGCCACCAGCCTCGCCGGCCCGTCCCGCCAGCGAATCACCGTCCACCCCCGCCTAAAGGACGCCCAAACCCCGGAGCAGAGCCTGGGAAGCGGAGCACCGAGCTCTACTGCGGCTACTGCCAGCGGCGAGGACACACCCGCGAGAAATGTTTCCGCCGCATCAGCGACCAGCGTCGCAAACAAGGCACGGTGTTGGCCCTACGCCAAGTTGCCCCCGACGGGAACCCGGTAACCCCCGTCGCCACTCCCACCGATCGACCGGCCGTCACTGAGCAAGTGACTGTCAACGATCGCCCAGCCCACTGTCTATACGACACGGGACTCACCTTTGACGCCGTCGTCCGCCGCTCGCTCATCAGGGAACAAGACCTGACCGGCGAAACTATCACCCTGAAGTTGGCCGACGCGTCTCAGCCCAGCACCACGCTCCCTATAGCCCGGATCCAAGTCACCAGCCGATACGTCACGGGGACCATTCAAGCGGCCGTGATGGACCAGCCCCTGTACGACTTGATCCTAGGATGCCGCTACGTATTCTTGGGTATGCCGCCCCAGCCTGTGGAGTCGATGGCCGCCGTCCAGACGCGCGCCCAGGCGAAAACAGCCGCGACACCGCCCCCGATCCCCAACCAGATGCCGGAACAGATCCGGAAGGCCCAAGAAGACGACGTCACCCTCCGCAAGTGCTACGGAAAACTTCCCGCCGCACGCACTCCGCCCAAGTCCGGAGACTTTTTCGTCGAGGACGGACTCCTCTTCCGTCAGAAGGACGACCATTCGCAACTCGTCGTACCTGCGACCCTTCGCCCCCAAGTCCTGGAACTTGGCCATAGCATGCCCCTAAGTGGACATATGGGCATAGGAGCCACCACTCTACGCATCAGCGCTCAGTACCACTGGCCCGGGATGACAGAAGACGTGAAGCGCTACGTCAAGTCCTGTCGCCAGTGCCAACGATACTCGCCCCGCCATCACACCGTACCGGTTACTATCAGCCCCACCGTAGTAGTCGGAACGCCCTTCCAACGAGTGGCCGTCGACATAGTAGGACCCCTTCCGCGGACCAAGAAGCGGAACCAGTATCTGCTTACCCTTGTCGACGCTTGCTCTATGTGGTGTGAGGCCGTACCACTACCGAAGATTGACGCCGCCCGAGTCGCCGACGCGCTCGTCACCATATTCACACGAGTCGGATTCCCGGACAACATCTTGACCGACAACGGGTCCCAGTTCACCGGAAAACTCATGCAGGAAGTTTTCCAACTACTTCGCATTCGCCATATCCGAACTCCACCCTACCACCCCGCTAGCAACGGACAGGTCGAGCGCCTGAACGGGACTCTCATCTCGATTATCCGCAAGATCGCCGACGAACAACCCGAAGCGTGGGACACCTACGTCCCGTCAGCACTCTTCGCGTATCGAGAGACCCCGCACACCTCCACCGGATACACGCCTTCCACGCTGCTTTTGGGAGACCCCTTTCCGGACCTCTAGCCGCCCTACGACGTAGCTGGACCGACGCCAAACTGGACGAGGCACCGGTCGACGCCACGAAATACGTCACCAAGCTCCAGGAAACTCTCAAGGCCACCTGGAAAGCCGCCTCCGCCAACCTGAAGAAGGCGAGAGAGAGACAAGCCCGCTATCATAATCGCCGCGCCCGGGACCGAGAACTGCAGGTAGGAGACCAGGTCCTACTACTTCTCCCCAGCGGCACGAACAAGCTAGACATAGCTTGGCAAGGACCCTACCCGGTGCTGGAGAAACTCTCACGTACCACTTATCGCATCGAGGTAGGCGGAAAGCCCAGGACCCACCACATCAACTTGCTCAAGCGGTACCTGGAGCAACCCGCTCCCGCCCCAGACACCCACTCGCTACTCACGGTCGCGCTGGCAGTCGAAGTGGATGGTACAGAGACCGGCGTCGCCGAATTTCCGCTAAAAGGGAAGGAATCCTTCCGGGACGTATCTCTGGACCCCTCACTCCCCGCCGGCCAGCAACGCCAACTACGCGCCATCGTAGCAGAATACAGGGAAGTCCTCACCGACATTCCTGGGAGGACGGACCTAGAAGAAGTCCAACTAACCCTGACGGACCCCACTCCCGTCCGCCAGAAACCGTACCCCGTCCCGCTATCCCAGCAGCAGGTAGTAAGGACAGAAGTAGAGGCTCTGCTACAAGCCGGAGTCATCGCTCCCTCCCGTTCCCCCTACAGCGCAGGTATAGTGCTATCACGGAAGCCCAGCGGAGAACATCGCCTCTGTATCGACTTCCGGCAGTTGAATCTCGTAACACAGTTCGTACCCGGACCCCTGTCCGACCCGACGGACTTGTTTGCGAAGCTACAGTCCGGCAGATATTTCTCCAGAGTGGATCTGAGCAAGGGCTTTTACCAGATCCCCGTGCACCCTTCATCCCGCCAGTACCTGGCCTTCAGCACGATGGACGGCCACTATGAGTTTAACTTCTGCCGTTTGGTCTACACAATGCCCCAAGTATATTCAGCACGATGATGCGGAAGCTGTTGGACCCCCTCCACTGTCCGTCCCTACACTCTTTTATGGACGACATACTCGTCGCCACGGAGACATGGGAGGAGCACCTGCGAGTGGTGCGCCAACTCTTACGCCGCCTCAAAGAAGCTGGCCTTACTGCCCGGCCGACCAAATGCCAGTTCGGATACCAAGAGCTGGAATTCCTTGGCCACACCATCAGCCATGGACAGCTCCGGCCTCTGGAAAAGACTGTCCAGCGCCTTCGAGACGCGCCCCGCCCCAAGACCAAGAAAGATGTCCAGTCCTTCCTGGGACTGAGTGGCTTCTATCAAAAGTTTGTACCCGGATACAACGGGATTGCCGCGCCACTATCCAGCCTAACCCGCAAATCAGCACCAGACCGAGTCCTCTGGACCCCGCAATGTGAAGCTGCCTTCCAGGAGCTCAAGGATAAACTGACGTCACAGCCAGTCCTGCGACTCCCCAACCACGGACAGCCCTTCGTCCTGCGCACGGACGCCAGCGACGTAGGCCTCGGAGCCGTTCTACTCCAACGGGACTCCTCGGACGCCCCGACGCTCTTCCCCGTCGCGTACGCCAGCCGGAAGCTAAAGCCGGCTAAACTGAACTACGCCACGTCGGAGAAGGAGTGTCTCGCCCTCGTCTGGGCAGTCCAGAAGTTCCAGCTGTACCTCTACGGCTCACACTTTACCGTCCAAGTAGATCATCAGCCGCTCTCCTTCCTGGCGACATCTAAATCACTCAACGCCCGGCTGATGAGGTGGGCTCTGCTGCTCCAAGCATACTCTTTCCAGCTGGAGCACATCCCAGGAAAAGACAACCACGGCGCAGACTTCCTCAGCCGCCACCCCGCAACAGACTCCATCGAGTCGCCACTGAGGGCCGACGCCCCAGCCTTCATACCCGCCGCCGCCCACTAACCGTAGCCGAGACCCGGCAGCTCCGCGGACCCCAGCCTTGGGCATCCGCCATCGACTACCAGGAACCCCGCATTGCCCCGCATCTCCCGGATCATCGCAACCATCCTCGCATCCCGCATCTGACCTCAGAGCTGATTGGCCGCGTCTCAGTCGAGGCCTAGGACCTCGCCTTTTTCCTTGGGGGGGCCTCTGTGACGAGGCGTACAATCGAGCCCTGAGTCAGACAGCACCCACTCATCTCTCCCAACCATCCAGTTACCCCAGCTACACATCCAGTCGCCCCTAGGACGCGCGCTGGCTCATTCGCTTAAGCCCCGCCCCTCGGGCATCACGTTAAAGCCTGACACACAACCAGACTCGGGGTCAGTTGCAAGCCATCCAGCCTTCAAGCCACAACAACTTGTCCGAAGACACGTCTCCATCGACTGGCGACCTCTGAGCTACGGCAGTACTCGTGTGCTTCACCCCGTCTTAGTCAAGGTAAGAGAGGAAACTTACTCTTTGTCATGTAGCAGACCCATCACCCGTCGTTCGCCCCACGTTCGTATGTCCTGTCGATATGTACGTTCGTGTTTATAGGTTTGTCTTGATGTGTTGCTGACATGTATTATTGCCTTGTATATATTATCCGCCTTGTTTATGTGACTCATGCCATGTTTGAATTTATACTTGTATGCTCCATGTTAGCCCCATGTGTAAATATCCCATGCCATGCTGTCCCTCCATATAGAGTAAAGTCCCCCAGTACAACCCTTGCCTACAACCCCTTTGTCCTGTACCTACTCCATTTGCTTTCCCCCATACTCCCAATGTATAAATATTTGCCCCTGTTGCCACTACCCCATCTTAATGCGCCGAAGGTATCATATATTAGCGGCTGCCAGTAAGCACCACATTGGCCCCATAAACCTAGTTGCACTGTTAGACTGTTGGTATGCGCCGGATCAACCTTGACCGGTCAGCCAATTTGAAATCTGAAGGGCAACTCGCGTCACAGGCGCTGAACCCAGGATATACCTATCCCCCGCTGATACAGAGTCTGTATTGCGTTACAGACGGCTCCTGTGCAGGGCTCATACCCCAGCCTTGTATCATCTCTCAGTCGCTGACCCGCTGCAGGCCCCTGACAACCCAGGGAGTCAACGAGAAGCGTTCCCCCGAATTTCATCACTCCATAGACAGCTAGCAACGTAAGCTGAAATCTACGCCTGTACCCCAACCAAGATTGGCATCCTCGGTCATTGCGCAAGAAGAGTGACCGACTGACCTGCATTCCAAGTGACGCCACGCTAAGCCTGGTCAACTGACCAACCAGACTATTTTGGAACAACTGCCGCCCTTCAATAACCAGCTAAGTTATTGACCCACGAGCATCACCACTCGAAGATCATCTGGCCAGAGACTATCCAGATAAACTCTTGCCCTGTGATGATATCAGTCCACAGTAGCACTAGTACCCCCGAAATCATCCACCCAGAATATCTCCGAGCTACTCCCTACTGATACAGACGCTATCCCGTGACTCACTATTAGCATTACTCAATATAGACGACCCAATTCGATTTAATAAAACTTCCTAGTTAGAATTTGCACCTACCCAGACTGGCCTTTGTTTCCGAATTTCTCAACTAGTGTAGTATACCATCTTTCTCGTCTACCCTCTGACTGTCTCTCATTTAATTAGTAGCCCTAGCCTTAATCTCTTGAATGTCATCGCATCATTAGCCTAACAAAGGAGGTAATACAGCGCTAGAGATTAAGAGCTTACCCTCCATTCCCCCAACCCCTTTCTTTGTGACAGTCTGCTTCAACGAAAATTAGTGTTTTTAATTAATGAAGTCGTCTAGACAGCTTTGTAGCGTGTACATATACCCAGCTAGGAAACTTGTTGTTTTAATTATGATTAATATACGCGATGTACTATTGTCACGATGATGCTGGTGTTTCAACGTTAAGAGCTGTATTGCTTAATCGTTATCATGTGTGTGTGTGTGCGTCTAAAATCATTTAAGTTGTAAATTGATTGAATTGAACTGAATTTAGACAGCGCGAACTTATTTATATCCACCACTCCATCCCACTCTCTTCCTACCTCCCTCCCTCCCTCCCTCTTCCTCTCTCTCTCTCTCTCTCTCATTTTCTTGAAATTTGGCTAATAAAGGTCTGTTGAAAGTCCCTTACCTGGCCTTTACTAACGAAAGATTAAATCGACAGGCAGGCAAGTAGATTAACGTCCCCGGACACACTAGGCATATAGGGGACTTAAAATAAATCGACCTCTTAAAGCCTGAAATAAATACTGTTAGTTAAACGTTAGCTTTCCGGCGCTTCTCGGGTCTTCTTCCCCTCCCTCCCCCCCTCTCCCAGCAAAGTTGACTGATCATGCATGAGGTGTCCCGAGAAACTCAGGGTTTCTCCAGCGTTTCCCGCTCACTTGTCTATTTTAGAACGGGAAATGGGCTCTTTAAAAGCCGTCAATGTGTAACGGAGGTAAGGCCCCCAAAAAGTCTGTTTACGGTATCCCCACCGACCCTAATGTTTTGGCCCTACCCTGAGCCGTTTTGGGAAGCATCGTGCGGAAAAAAAAGAAAAAAAATGAAAAAAAATCGCACCCAAAATGGAAAAGTTTAAAAAAACCAAACAGAGACGACCTACCGACCCTATTTTCTTTTCCCTCGGTTACCGTAAACAGACATATTATTTTGTTTGGACTAAGGAACGGATAGGCTAGGCTCTCTTCTTCGTCTTCGCAAATCTACGGAAGCAGGCAATATCCCCATTGACCTTAAGACCCAAACGGCTTTCGTTCTTGTCCTAAAAGTTCGTTGAACACTTATTTGCCTCCACACTGCAGCAAAAGTTGTTCTTTTTTTTTTACTTCAAGCGCCAGAACCCCCCCCCACCCCACCCCCCTATCCCCCAACCCAAAGGTGGGAGCGCGGTGATTGGATGCTAATGAGAGTTTTGAACGACGAATGTCTAGTAGTAGTAGTTCTTGTTGTCTTCTTCTTTGTCATCGTCGTCGTTTTCTTTCTCATTATTTTTTCTCTTTGCCCATTAGTCATGTTCCCATACCTTTTTGTTTTCTTTTTTCCCCCCGTCTCCATTGTTCCTCCTCTTCTTTCTTCTTCTTTACAATAATGTTCTTCCTTTGTGGGGCTGGACCTAAAGCAATAACCAAGTAATGTAATGTAATGTGGAGCTCCCCAAACCTTTCCCGTTTGAACATTATGTTGCTAGAAGTCTGAGGCAAATCCTCTTCTTCCTCTTCGATGTTAAAATATATGATTAAGCTTATTTGATTGCCTAATTAGTTTTGACTGAAGTAGTGATTGAACACACACACACACACACACACAAACATCACACTCACTTGTTTAGGTTGTAAGTAAAGTTTCTTCCCGTCTTTACTCCAGAAAGCTGTAGTATAATCATCGCCTGGAAAATAATAAAGGGATAAAATCATAAACATATCTATCGCTATCTCTGAATTGATCCAAATCCCCCGCCCTCTGATGTGTTATTCGTGTATTGCCTACTGTGTCTGGACAAAGCAATGCAGACGAAATCGCAAAGCGGAACATAAGAATTGCCTAGCCAATCACAAGAAATACAGCTGATAGATAATAAGAATGCTGATTAAGGTACGCGTCGTTCAAATTGCACAGCCAATTGCGTTGCGATGAACTGTTTGGTTTTGTTTTGTACAACCAATGAAGTTTCGTCGTACAAATTGTACATTACGCGCAACATCTTTTTTTTTCTTTTTTTTGATATCCAATCATAACTTGTTGTTCACATTGCACAGCCCATTCAATGTGTGGTATTACAAATTATGTATCTTGAACAGCCAATAAAATGTTGTCGTTCAAATGGCACATCAAATCGCATTATTCTTTTTTTTTTAAATTTTAAAATCATAACGCGTCCTTCAAATTGCACTGGACTTGGTCTATAATGATAGCCAATCAGATTTTGTCGTACAAATCGCACGGCCAATCACATTCCATCAAACAAAATGCCACAACAAACTGAACCTAACAAACATCGCCATCCCAGTTGGAACTCTAGATTTAAATGCGCGTGTTATGCAAAAGAAAGTAGGACTCGATGTGAGAAGGAAGGGATGAATAAATTAAGAAACCATTCTATACAACAAACAAACAAACAAACAAAAGACAGAGAGACAGACAGAGAGTGAGTGAGAGAGAGATCCTATCCTATCCTATTCTATCCCGTAACTCGGAGGTCGTAGGGGCACCACAGATGATCGTTTTACCAACATACTCCATCTTTACCTGTCCTCAGCAGCCCTGATGGTTTCGCTCAGAGTCAAACCAGTCCATTCTGCGGCAAACTTGTTTTTTCCAACCTAGTTCCAGTCATTCGCCCAAAAAGGCAATCACCGAAGTCGAACGAAGCTCTCCGATGTGTTACGAAATGATGCTTGCATGACTACGACTAGCTGACATTAAAAATGATCGCTGTTGCTTCTAATTCTGTTCGATATACACAGATTAGCATTTCGCAACGGTATACTTTGTTAAAATGAGCATAATATGAGCATAATTATTATCGACCATATTTAATATGGTCCTTGATTTGCATTTTGTTAGTTCTCAGCAGTAAAGGCTAATAATAGCATTGCCCATTTCCTGCCTAGAACCAAGTAGACACTGTTATACAGTATATATAGGCTTAATCTACATTATTATATTATAAGTCAGTCTCCGCGCAGCGAAGAAGCTCACTAGCTGAATATAATTATTAGACCTGTATTGTTTGTTTTATACGTAAATAAATGTATAAACTAAATCTATTCTAAGTGATAATATTTAGGCCTATACTTTATAATATTCGAATCTTGAAATTTCCGGAGAAGGACAAGTAGGCTAAGCGAATTTATTTTTAATAACTCGAGATCAGAGTTAAATTAATAGTTAGTTATTCATTGCTTACAGGGTCCAGCGGACTGCAAAGAGTCGAATCAGAACCACAAAATCAAGACAACTCGAGATCAGAGTTAAATTAAAAGCTTATTAGTTATTCATTGCTTACAGAGTCCAGCGGCCTGCAAAGAGCCGAATCAGGACCACAAAATCGAGACCACAACTTCGCAAGTAGTAGTAGTAGTAGTAGTAGTAGTAGTAATAGTATAGTTATTTAGTTAAATCTTTAATTTATTTATTTGTTTTGTTTGTGTGTTGTTGTTGTTATTATTATTATTATTATTATTATTATTATTATTATTATTATTATTATTATTATTATTATTGTGTTTCTTTTATTATTATTATTATTATTATTATTATTATTATTATTATTATTATTATTATTATTATTATTATTCCTACTTTTACAAAAAATAAAAGAATAGTGTGCTGCTGTGCGTGCTCAATGGTGTAAATATGGTCAGTGACGTTTTGTTTGTTTTTGCTGAAGTTGGGTGTAACCCGAAATATTCAGATGGTGTTACTGGTTATTTTTTCTTATACATTTAACAAAGTTTTCAGATGATTTATAGAAATTTCCGCCCGCCACGCAACATTTTTTTACTACGTGTTTCAAATTAAAATACATATCATTGAAATACATATAACAAATTTACTGTATCAGTTAAAAAGAATAATATTAGTTCAATAAATAATTGCTTTGGTGCTTGCAATAAAACTATCACTGTTTTTTGAGACCATTATAAATTTGCTTTGCCTTGTTGTGCTGAAGTGACATCAACGTATCCATAGCGCTTTGAAGTTTTGTCATGGTTTTATTGTTGATATAGATGTGAAATCGTTGTATGTGTGCTTTATGTGTTATGTATTACTTTTACTCCTTATTACTAATTGTGTCAGTATATTACTCATCATAAAATAATAATAATAATATTAACTGCTTCAAAATGCAAATCTCGACTTGAGCTTGAAGCTGTGCAGATCGAAATAGAATTAGATCTAGCAGCGGCTATTTTTATGCACGGATGTTTCACCACAGGCTTTGAAGTCTTTTCTTTTGTCTTTGTAAACTCCTAAATACGTACGTAGTATAGTATGTAATTGAGGCCTACGAAAGATGAGACTTCAAAGCCTGTGGTTTCACGTAGTCCTGCCAGCATTCGTTCGTAAAACATCGGATAGCTTCGCTCGACTCGGAGAGCTTCGTTCGACTTCGGTATTTGCCTTTTTCGGGAAAGTGACTGGAACTAGGTTGGAAAAAACAAGTTCGCTTTCGGTCTCCCTCTTCTTCTACCTCCTTGCACTGAGCCTTGAAGGATGGTCTTTGCAAGACCTGATGATCTGGTGACGTGGGGTTTTATTCATCATGCAGTGTGTCTTGGTCAAGAAAGACCTGGCAAGGCCCAATCCTCTCCAGGCTGTTGGCCACAGCCGATATCCACGAATATAATGTGGCTCGCCTTGGCCCTGAACACGTGGTCGTTGAACCTGTAGTAACTTGAGGTTCCTCCATCCTGGCCGGTGACTTCTGCGTAGAAGACTTTCGCCCAGTGATGGCGTGCTGACATCACCCTTGTTAGTCGCCTCTTACGCCGGGAAACGTTGGGTCTATTCTATTCAGTGCCCGAACCCACAGGGAGAGAGAGGTTAATAAAACTTACTGAATTAAAACTAAAGGATTGGATTTTAAAAAAAAAAGAAAGAAATAAAGTAATACTCAACCATTTAAGACATAAATAATTGAATAGCCAGGAAGCGTGAAAGACAGAACGAACGAATGAAAGAAAACAAAAGGACAAAATAAAGTGAAAAGTAAATCAATTGTCTTTATTTGAGGTACAGTACTTAATAAAGGACGTTATAAAGGAAAGACAGAAAATAAAATGCAATCAATAGACTATCGCCCAATACCTGTTTTAAGGCCAACTGCTCATCCCATTGAAGAGGTCGTTTCTCCACAGGTACACTCACAGACACTCTGAATAGTTCTGAAATACAATAGTAAGACATTAAGGAAGTACATGAAGATGCGAAGAGGATAAATAATTGAATGACGCCTAACAGAGACAGATGAGTAATAAGACACACTGACATACCTTGCTCGATTCCGATGACGTGACACTGTCAATACAATACAAGATTATTGCTTTAGGTCCAGCGGAATCAATCAAACGAGAGAGACAGAGACAGAGAGAGAGAGAGACAGAGAGATAGACAGAGAGAGAGAGAGAGAGAGAGAGAGAGAGAGAGAGAGGCGGACGAACTATACCTTGCTCGATGCAGGTGACATTGTCACTGGCCAGTTTGAAGCCGGGGTTACAGACACAATAGTAAACACCGTCAATTGAATTCCTGCTACAGGTGTCGCTGCAGCCCAGCTTGGCACACTCTGCACAGAAACAGTCACGGAAATCACCCCCATGACATATCATCAAAACCGTTGAAAAGCTAGATAGTTAGATATTCATTGCTTACAAGGTCCAGCGGACTGCAAAGAGCCGAGCCAGGACCCCACAACTTGGCTGAAAGAGGACTCGCCCCTGATCCGCATACAAGATCTGCTAAGACAACCTCAGTGATAACACTGAAGCCAGTGCCACCTACACAAATACACCTAGCAATTGTCCTTCCCCCCACCCCCACCCCCCACCCCCAATCCAAGGTCGCCCAAGATTGTGCTCAGTTGTCTGGGCGCTAGACGATGTGTGTCTAAGTTGGCAAGTGGGCGCCTCGGGCGGTTTGAGCTAGATCATGTATTGGTCAGCGCCTTGAGCAGCTCTTGAGCTGGTGGAGCTGGTCAAATCCTTGGAACAAAGGCATTTGTGGAGAACATCGAGATCGTTTCTGTTAACGACGTGCTCAAAAATGTCGCCAAAGTTTTTCAGAAAATCCGAGGCTTTTGTTGAAATACGGGCGCCCCATAATCAATGGTTTTATTCTCTTAAGTATTTTTCTTTTAATTTCCGAAACTGCTCCATTGTTAGGTTAGCTTAATTTGAATGGTTTTGCCCCTAACCCGATTAACTGGGTTTCTATAAGAGGTAGCAGAGCGGTTCTGTGGTAAGAACCCTTGCAGTGTAAACCGACTTTCTGCAATTATTCTTTACACCGTGTTTCATCTTCCTCTGTGTGTATGTGTGTGTGTGTGTGTGTATGGGTGTGGGTGTGTGCGTGTGTGTGTGTGTTTGTGTAGGCTTACATAGGGACGGGCTGTTTGAGTTTGAGTAAAAAGATGACTAAATGTTGGGGAGGAGGAGGAGGGGGACAATCATTCATTCATAAAGAAGTTAAAATATTTTTTATAAGATATTTAGGGTGAGAAAGACTTGAAAATATTATACATGTACGTATTTGACATCATTTTATCTTCCACAAGGACTCGTGGCTTTTACCTCCTTTGCATTATATAAGGTTAGCTGTTGTTGGTTTTTTTTTAAAAATTATTCCAGGGAGAGAATGCTGCCCCCGAATTTCTTCACCTCCACTCATTACACCAATACTCTGCCTGGCCGGACATGGCAGACTAATACACACTATCTGCCCTAATATGTTACTGTATATACAGCGCAAGGTCAGGACACGGCTAGACGCGCAATGTAGGAAATGAAAGTTTTTTTTTGCTAGGGGACAAATACGTTGCCTTGGGGGATTCATCTTCCAATGTCAACAGCACGCTTTACATCTTGCATCTCCGATTTATCATCCTGACAGCTCCTGAATAATTTGTTTTTATTTCAAACGTTCCGTGAGGGCTGCACTATCACGCACAATCTCCGGCTCTAGAGCTTCAGGGCCTATTAAATCAAGTCTATGTTCCGAACGACTGTCTTTGTCTCTACCTAACAACGCACCGTTAACTTACTGTTTAAGTCTTCTTCAAAACAAATGAAGGGGAAATGGATTTGTTTCTTTACGATTTAGTCGAATAATTTACTGATCGTTTTGGTGCAATGTACATTATGACTGGTTGAATAAGCGTACTGTTTTGTTATGTTTTGTTGTTTTTTTTAATTTTATTTACCTTACTGTCCCTTTTCCATAGGGAAATTCTGGGCCGCCTCCCCTGGGGAAAGCGTAGTTGCAGCCTGCGGCGCGCCCAAACCCAACCTACCTAACATTAGTTGTGATTTTTGACATTTTGCTGGGGGAGCAAACCGGAGTACCCGGAGAAAACTCCCGAGACGCTGCCCGAGTCGAAAGTAAATAATATTCGGAGAAACATAACGCCCAGATGCTGGATCAAACCCATAGCTGTCAGGCGCCATTGATTTCTGGTCTGGGGACAATGCAAGTTAGTCCCGCCTTAGCCCACTTGGCCACAACGCTCGCTCGTTGTACAGGTGTGTCCATGAAGTATGTTTGTTCATCATCAGTACAATTTAAAAGTGAGTTTAAGTTTATTGTTTTCTCTCACAGTTTACTTTAGACAGTACAATCATAGATAAATTCATTGAACCACATTATTGAGGTAAAAACTCTCAAATAAGAGTGTAAGCAGTTTAACGAGGCATTCGGTTCCTTGAAAACGTCGCCTCGCGAGTCTATATCAAGGGCGTCTTTGATAGAGTTATCAAATCACAGGCACACAACTCTTTCTCCTTAAAAATCTATTATTAACGCGCTAAAGCGTGTTATTTTACTTTTTTTTTTTAGTCACGCTCCGCTGATTTATTTTTTAAATATGTGTTTGCATACATAGGTCTTTCTAAAACAAATTACGATTAAATGAGCTCCTTTTTTTAATCTCTCGCCATTTTGATCTCGATCTCAGACGCATTTTTATTTAATCTGATGAATACACTTTAATGCAACAACATGTTTAAGTGTCCATCCTTTTTCTTTCAATTTATTTATGCATTAATTGTATCTTGTTTGTTTTATATATTTATTTGTATATATTTATAAGCTATTTAATTTAATTTTTTACAACTTCGGAGAGTTCCATATATTGTCAAAATGACTTGTTTGACTGTATCTCCACCAACATTACACTTTTTAGTCTGTTACCAGTGCGCGTGAAGGTAGGGCTTGGGCGGGACGGTGAGAGGGGAGTGTGTATTCGTCTGCCTGTGCGTTTGATAATTGTATTAGTTTTATTTTTCCGTCATTGATACATCGATGAATATTTTGGGCGGGAAAGAACAGGCGGTCATTGGTTAAACATTGGTTGTAACCTAATTAATTTGGCCAAGTCCCTCTCATCAACGCACAATAGTTAGTTTCTTGGAGCAAAAGCAGTCTGATTACTGACTCTCGAGTTCATTAACCAATACTGTACTACGATGCTTACACAGTTACGCAGTTAGCCATGTCGTCCCCAAGGCCAAGTGTGAGTTGATATTCGTTACTGCCAGCCGCCAGGCTAGATGGGTTACCTTCATCATCAACACTTTCTCCCAGCCTTTACACCACAGTTGTGTGTGTTAACGCGTGGTTGTAGTCTACACGAGTACTCGCAAACTGGCAGCAACTGTGTATTTTATGTGACGGCGTGGGTTCGAGTCATGACATTTACAATTTACATATTATGCAGGAATGCGTTGGCCAAGGGTGGGGTCGCTGCAACCGCGGACCCAGGGTGTTGGAATCTCACGTCAAACCGCAACGCACACAAACTACTAGTTTGCGCTAAGTGTATCCCGATAGTCAGAACTCTCAGCGGTTATCTGCGCTGAAAAATTAGCAACACAAAACAAAATCCAATGCAGAGAAATACAGACAGCGACGACACCTGAATTACAAAATGGTTAGAGCAAAATCACACACACAAAAGACATACATAGTGACAACTGCATTAATCGTAGTTGTTAGTGATATGGTGGACATTGACGTTGTTGTCATCACTGTTGACCGTTGTACTTAAAGTCGAGTAATAACTGCGACTATCATTTATAGCATCAGCAACAACAACAGCAGTTCCACCCCTACCACAATCTCCGCTACTATTTTTAAAATGCAAGCCGTCTTCAAAGCGTTTTATTTTAATACATGCTCCCCTTTAAAATAACACCTTTCACCGATAACATTGTTCTCCTTGAAACCAGGTCCATATATCACACCGACTGATGAATATACATAAGTAACGGTCTGTTACCACAGCCACACTACAGCCTCATCAACCCATCCCACTTCCTCAAACTCACCCTCCCCCCAATCCCTAAATATAAATAAATAAAACTAACCTAAAAAACATATTGATTTTCTTATCCTGTTGAGGCCTATGCCAACCGACTGACATTCTCACAAAACTTAACAACCATATCTGAACTTTAAAAAAATTTCTTTCGTTCTCACGATATAAAAGATTTTTTTTTTAATTTACTGAATATAAAGAGATTTCATAAACAGAAATTAAACTCATCATCATTTCATATCGTAAGTTTTAATGAATAGTTCTTGTAAGAAAAACAAAATATAGAAGAAAAGTAACTCATTTTGCATAATGTCTTGATTACAAACTATTGTCACTAATGTATGCTCTGTGGGTTCGGGCAAATAGAATAGACCCAACGTTTCCCGGCGTGTCGTAAGAGGCGACTAACAGGGGTGATGTTAGCACGGCATCACTGGGCGAAAGTCTTCTACACAGAAGTCACCGGCCAGGGCGGAGGAACCTCACGTTACTACAGGTTCAACGACCACGTGCTCAGGGCCAAGGCGAGCCACACTGTATTCGTGGATTTCGGCTGTGGCCAACAGCCTGGAGAGGATTGGGCCCTGCCAGGTCTTTTTTGCCCAAGACACAACACATGATGAGGCTATCCACTAATTCCATGCCGGATCGGCCGTCGCCCGGCTACACAAGGACCGCGCCTTCCGTTGGCCACCAGGACGGAGGTGAAAAGTATGCTACTGATGGACAAACTAGCAAGATCCGCACGAGAAACAACATCGTCATAGGAACCTGGAATGTCAGGACCCTAACTGCGGAAGGAAAATTAGAAGAACTGGCCCACGAGCTGGACCACTATCGATGGAACGTTCTAGGTATCAGCGAACTGCGCTGGAAAGGCCTAGGTGAAACAACGACTGACAAAGGCCACAAGCTCTATTTCAGCGGTAGAGATGACAGGCACGAACACGGCGTTGGATTCTTGGTCCACAAGAACATTCTAGCCACTGTCATGGGTTGCCGCCCAGTCTCCAGTAGACTCATTACCATCCGTCTGAGAGCAACCCCTTTCAACATTACCATCATCCAGGCCTATGCCCCAACATCAGACTATGAAGACAGCGAAGTGGAGGATTTTTATGAAAATATACAGGCGGTCCTTGACCAAGTGCCGAAGAAGGACATAGTCATAGTGCAAGGCGACTGGAATGCCAAGGTTGGCCAAGATGCGCACCACAACTGGGGAGACACATGCGGACCCCACTGCAACAACGAGACAAATGACAGGGGTCTGAGGCTATTGGAGTTTGCCAGATACAACAATCTGGTACTGGCAAACACGCTTGGTCTCCACAAAAAATCCAGACGATGGACATGGCACAGTCCCGGCGGGGAACATCACAACCAGATCGACTACATCATGGTCAAGAAACGCTTCAGATCAAGCATCAACATTGGCAGGACACGCACTTTTCCAGGAGCAGACATTGGAAGTGACCACGATCTCGTGATGATGTCTTTCCGGCTCCATTTGAAGAGAGTAAATACAGCAAAGTGCACTAGGCTGAAGTTCGACCTGGACAAACTGCAAGACCCGGAGGTGGCAAAAATATTTCAGGCCACAATTGGAGGGAAATTTGCACCACTGCTTATTTTGGGGGCAGGCGAAGTAGATGTCAACACCATGACCAATACCTTCAACTCAGCTGTAACAGATGCCGCCACTGAGATCCTTGGCAAGCACCGACCAAAGAAGAAGCCGTGGATCACACCTGAACTTTTGGATCTGTGTGATAAACGAAGAGAGTTAAAAAAGAAAAAGAACACCTCACAGGGAGCTGATGTCTACCGAAAAATCAACAATGACATCCGAAAAGGCATGCGCACAGCAAAGGAGAACTGGATAGAAGATCAATGCCAGGAAATAGAGAACAATCTGAACAAGAACAACAGCAAGAAGGCCTACCAGACTGTGAAGCGGCTGACAAGTGTTAAACAGCCCAAAGTCTCCACTATCCAAAGCAAGTCTGGCATTTGCCTTACAGAAGAACAAGAAGTCTTGGACAGATGGACAGAGTACTGCTCTGACCTTTACAACCATACACCAAATGGAGACCCATCAGTTCTAGCATGTCCCGAGAGCAGAGAAGAAGAAGAAATCCTCCCAATTCTCCGGGAAGAAGTTGAGGCAGCAGTGCAATCGCTGAAGAAAGGGAAGTCAGCGGGAGTGGACAACATACCAGCGGAACTGCTACAAGCAGGAGGAGAAGCGATGACTGATGCTCTCACCATTATCTGCAACAAGATCTGGCAGAGTGGGGAATGGCCTACACCATGGACCCAGTCGCTTGTCATCACTCTTCCCAAAAAAGGTAACCTTCAGGAGTGTGAAAATTACCGCACCATCAGCCTCATCAGCCATCCCAGCAAGGTCCTCCTGAAAATAATACTCAACAGGTTGAAACCACACCACAAGCTGAACAAATCATAGCTGAAGAACAAGCAGGATTCATGGCAGGGCGAAGTACCACTGAACAGATTTTCAACCTCAGAATAATCTGTGAGAAATACCTACAGCACCAACAACATCTATATCATGTGTTCATAGACTTCAAGAAGGCATTTGACCGAGTCTGGCACGCAGCTCTATGGGCAACCATGAAAGTGTACAACATCAGCCCTAAAATTATAGAAGTCATCAAAAGCCTGTATGACAAGGCTACCAGTGCAGTCCTCCATAACAGCGTCATCGGGAACTGGTTCAGAACAACAATCGGTGTGCGTCAAGGATGCCTACTCTCTCCAACACTCTTCAACATCTTCCTAGAGCGCATCATGTCAGATGCTCTTGCAGATCATGAAGGCACAGTCAGTATAGGGGGCAGAGCAATCTCCAATCTTCGTTTTGCGGATGATATTGATGGATTGGCTGGAGAGGAACAAGAATTTGAACAGCTTGTACAGAGGCTTGACACCACCTCCAGAGCTTATGGAATGGAAATAAGTGCGGAGAAGACCAAAATGATGACCAACAACACCAATGGCATCAACACGGACATCAAAGTACAAGGCCAATCCCTCAACACAGTGCACAGCTTCAAATATTTAGGAGCCATTGTGTCAGACAATGGGTCTCGACAGGAAGTCCTCTCCAGGATCGCACAAACAATTGCTGCCCTGACAAGGTTGAAGCCCATTTGGAAAGACAGAACCATCAGTCTACATTCCAAAGTAAGACTGCTGCGCTCTCTGGTCATCTCCATCTTCCTATATGCTTGCGAAGCATGGACCCTCACAGCAGATCTCCAACGAAGAATACAAAGCATGGAGATGAGGTGCTACAGAAGACTTCTGTGCATTTCCTATACCCAACACATCACCAACGTTGAAGTCCGACAGACCATCACACAAGCCATTGGACAACACGATGACCTGCTCACAGTGGTGAAGAAACGGAAACTCCGATGGTATGGCCACGTCACCAGATCATCAGGCCTTGCAAAGACCATTCTGCAAGGCACAGTGCAAGGAGGTAGAAGAAGGGGGAGACCGAAAAAGAGGTGGGAGGACAACATTCGAGAATGGACTGGTTTGACACTGAGCGAAGCCATGAGGGCTGCTGAGGACAGAGAAAGATGGAGTATGCTGGTTAAGCGATCATCTGTGGTGCCCCTACGACCTTCGGGTTATGGGACAGGATAGGATAGGATAGGATAGGTCACTAATGTAAAATAAAGAATGAAAATGTGCAGATGCAACATGCACCAACGTGCAAAAACAGCTTATCAATAGTATAGCATAGCAAAAAAACAGGCTAATCCTGAACAAGCAAAAATGTAATGTAAAAAAGCTATAAGAAAACATTTCGTTTACTTAAAAAGCGTTATGTTTTCAGAAATATTTCCAACATACATACATTATTGACGTCTTCGTCAACTATACAAAGGCCTATTGGATCGTAATCCAGGCCTATTGGATCTTAATCCCGGAACTCACGTACTTCCCCCCCCCGCCCCCAACCACCCAATCCTAAAAAAATATTCTATAAATGCACAGTGACATAATTCGCAAACAAAGACACCAGAGGGGGGAAATAATCCTAGTTTTACCTATAATTTGTTCAATCTTGCTAAATACCAGGGAGAGGGAATGGAAGATAGCAGGGGAGAAGAAAGGGATGGGTGGTTTTCTATAATTATTGTGTTCATGTATATATACATACACATGTACGTGTCTGCGTGCGTGCATTTGAATTCATGCCCAAATAGGGACCAGACCTTGTCTTTTTTTAGTGACAAATGGGGGTTATTTGCTAGGACCCCACTTTTTTTTCCAGGACCCCACTTTTTCTAAGTGCGCGGGAGTGCTCTTTTAGTGCATCGGAGTGCAGTTGTAGTGCATGAGAGTGTTTTAAGTACAAAGGAGTGCTCTATTCGGGACGGAGAAAATCCAGTCATTTTTCGGAAAAATTTTGAAGAAAGTTCGACCCATTTCGTCCCCTATAGGAGACGAACTAGGTCAACTTTTTAGACGGAAAGAGCTAATTTTGCATCAGATTCTTACATTTTTAGATGAAGTTTGCGCTCTTTCCGTCAAAAAAAAAGTTTCCGATTCCTACATTCTAAAATAATTCCAATTCTGATTATTTACAACTCTGTGTGTGTGTGTGTGTGTGTGTGTGTGTGTGTGTGTGTGTGTGTGTGTGTGCACTTGAATAAATGCACAAATGGGTAGCAGACCTTGTCTTTCTTAGTAACAAATGGGTTCCAGGACCCCACTTTTTCTAAGTGCGGGGGAGTGCTCTTTTAGTGCATGGGAGTGCAGTTGTAGTGCATGAGAGTGTTTTAAGTACAAGGGAGTGCTCTATCCGGGACGGACAAAATTTTAGTCAATTTCGGAGAAATTTTGAAGACAGTTCGACCTATTTCGTCGCCTATAGGGGACGAACTAGGTCAACTTTTTTGATGGAAAGAGCCAATTTTGCATCAGATTCTTACAGTTTTAGAAGAAGTTTGCGTTATTTCCGTAAAAAAGCCAACACTTTCCGATTCCTACATTCTTAAATAAACCCTGTTGTGATTGTGTATGTGTGTTGTAATACACGAGAGGACATTGAATTTTATTGACATTAAGTGTTCAAAAGGAAGTATTAAAACAAATATTTAAAAACTCTCAATGACAAATTGACCAGCCGTTAAATTAGTGCAAGTTTAGATTTACTCAAAGCTTTAAACAGATGAATATACGCATTGATTTTTTTTTACGAAAACAAACGAAAACGTGCATGGAACAAAACAACAATGCCACCACAAGGACGAGACGTGTGCTTTTGTTTTTAACAACAACAACAAAACTCAAGAAGCTGGTAGATCATCAAGAAGATCAAAATAGAAGATTTGTTAAAGAAAACACGTGTTTGACCAATTAAAAACCGTGACACCGAACTCAAAGTACACATAGAAAAAAAAATCAAGTTACCTACACAGAGATACCTTACTAGACTCACCAGATTTGTTAAGATAAACCACCTATAGACTATAGAACAGAAGATGCAACTACTCCATATTTAAACAAGCTAGAAACAAGATGGTAAGCCATTCAAATGTATTTACATACACACAGAGAGAGGGAGAGAGAGAGAGAGAGAGAGAGAGAGAGAGAGAGAGAGAGAGAGAGAGAGAGAGAGAGAGAGAGAGAGAGAGAGAGAGAGAGAGAGAGAGAGAGAGAGCAGAAAAGCTGCATTTTCAACAGTGTTCTTTTTCGCGGGGCCGTTCTGGGTCCGTATTATGTCTTAAAGTAGCAAATGAAAATATGAAACAATTGGCCACTAGCCGAACTATCTGCAAGCTAAGCTTAATCAAAATCGGTTTCGGCAATTTGAAACACCATCTAAAACGTGGTTGGAAAATGAGGGACCTCAGCGACCTTGACCTTTGAGAAAGTTAAAGTTTGAACACTAGTCCAAGTGTTTGCATAGTACAAAATATTCGAAATCGGCCAAGTAATTTTGAGATAATTCAATAATAGTGTTTTGAACAAAAAACAGTGAAATATCAAACCGACGGTGCACAATGATAGGCAATGAGTTGTAGTACCTGTGTACCAAAACTATGTATAGTTAATCGGTTCAGCCGTTGTTGGAAATATAAAGCCAAACGTGTTTAGCAAAGAATTGACTTCAGCTATCTTCACGTCTGAGGTGAAGCAAATATGATGGCACGGAAAGTTGGCCACAAACTCAGGTAATAATATTACAATGAAGTTTGGTCAAACTCCGTTTTGTGGTCTTTGAGATATGGTGTGCAACGGACCAATTAACACACAGACTTTTGGCTGATTCCCGACTACTTTAAAGTATTTCCATTTAAGTCTGGGAAACCAAGAAATTGGGAAAATAGACAAAATAGACTGTAATCATTTACCGGGAAACAGAGGCTGGAGGAAAACGTCATACTGCACGGACAAGTGTAACCATACTTGGGAAATGGACCGTTATAAACTAAGAAGAAATTGTATCAGACAACAGAAAACCAAAGATGAGGTAGCCCCTAATACAAACGAACCGCACACTTAGGATAGTCAAAGAATGTAGATCTAGTTCGGATATTAATCTAATCTAAAACAGTGACAGGGTTTTGTTAGTATATATTCTTCAGAATGAAAACACCAATTAAAAAAAAACAACAGGCAATCCCCTTGGAGTTGAAAATGGCATATTAGGAATGAAGAACTCTTGTACATTAGCAGATTTTTTTAAAAAAAGTCCAGATAAACAAGAAGAGAGAAAAAAAAATCTACCTCTAAGTCCATAGCTATTCTAGGATTAAATGATGAGCAAAACAATAATATGTTGCTAGAAATAATGTCAAATTAAGATCTAGATCTAAATCACAAATGACAGTTAGATTGGATCGTCCACATTGCGTCCCTTTAACCTACTATGTTTGAATTTCTCGCGGTATTTTTGTATTGGACATAACATAGCAAATCGGCAAAACTGCCTTGGAAAAAGTTCTAAGTTTATGCAATATCATGATCTACCGCATTCCAAATTTAATCAAAGCAGAACATAGAAGATGCATACGTATACGAGGACGATACGAAACAGATACAATAAGTATGTTCTAGTTACCCTCCAATGAGCTAGTAAGCAAAGATTACTTTTAATAATGCAGTACATCCATGCGCCCCATAATTATCTTTAAAGCTCCTTCTCATTGGTCAGTTAGGCAGACTCATCCACACAGAAAGGTCTCTACTAATATTAGCAATTGTTACAATGGCTATAACTATACCCGCAATGGCAATACTGCTGCTGCTACTATTACCCAACACACTCATATAGTCTTCGCTACTACTGCTCTTTGTAGTTCTGTCGACAGTTGTATAAGTTTACATCTTCTTCTTTTTACTATGGTACTGTTCACTTGTCGACGAGTACTAATAATATCCACGAGGGTGGAGATCTTCTATGCAAGATGGGGCAACAAGTGTGAAAAGAACGTTCTATGTAGAGAGAGCTTAACTTTGAACCAAAAAAAAACTGCTACTACTCCGGATTTCCGTAAATCGGGACATTTTGTAACGATGTATTAAAAAACGAACTGTTAGTAAGCCTGCTGCTCTCCCTTGTCATCTCCATCTTTCTATACGCTTGCGAAATATGGACCCTCACAGCAGATCTACAACGAAGAATAGAAAGCATGGAGATGATGTGCTACAGAAGGCTTCTGGGCATTTCCTATATCCAGCACATCACCAACGACGAAGTCCGACACGCAATCACACAAGCCATTGGACAACATGATGACATGCTCACAGTGGTGAAGAAACGGAAACTCCGATGGTATGGCATCGTCACTAGAGTATCAGGCCTTGCAAAGGCCATCCTGCAAGGCACTGTGCAAGGAGAAAAGAAAAAGAGGGAGACAGAAAAAGAGGTTGGAGGACAACATTTGATAATGGACTGGCTTGACACTGAGCGAAGCCATGAGGGTTGCTGAGGACAGAGAACGATGGAGTACTCTGGTTAAACAATCATCTGTGGCGCCCCAACGACCTTAAAGTTACGGGACAGGATAGGATAGGGATAGGTTAGTAATTGTTAGTATTTGGAGGCACGGTGGTCTAATGGTAGAGATTTGGCTTGCGGATCTTAAGGTCCCGGGTTCGAGCCATGGCCGTGCCATTGTGTTGTGTCCCTGGGAAATACACTTTACTCCCGTTTCTTACTCCTTCGGATGAGAGTATAAACCGAGGTCTAGTCTGTGTGTCGCATATATTCCATCATAACGGACTTAAATATCCTGACGCTCATGTCCTAGACGGGTGAGTGCCGGTAACAAGAACACACCCAGCATGCATTTGATACTTATCCCCCATCCCTGGCTGCCCAGGATTGTGCTCAGTTGTCTGGGCGTCAGACCATGCGCCCAAAGGCTGTGGGTGGGCGTCTCGGGCGAGTGTGGAGTGGCCTACACCATGGACCCAGTCGCATGTCATCACTCTTTCCAAAAAGGGTAACTTTCAAAACTTTGAAAAATACCGCACCATCAGCCTCATCAGCCATCCCAGCAAGGTCCTCCTCAAAAATAATACTCAACAGGTTGAAACCCCAAGCTGAACAAGTCATAGCTAGAGAACAAGCAGGATTCAGGGCAGGGCGAAGTACCACTGAACAGATTTTCAACCTCAGAATAATCTGCGAGAAATACCTACAGCACCAACAACATCTATATCCTGTGTTTGTAGACTTCAAGAAAGCATTTGACTGAGTCTGGCATGCAGCTCTGTGGGCAACCATGAGAGTGTACAACATCAGCCTTAAAATTATTGAAGTCATCAAAAGCCTGTATGACAAAGCTACCAGTGCAGTCCTTCACAACAGCGCCATCGGGAACTGGTTCAGAAACACAATCGGTGTGCGTCAAGGATGCCCACTCTCTCCAACACTCTTCCTAGAGCGCATCATGTCAAATGCCCTTGCAGATCACAAAGGCACAGTCAGCATAGGAGGTAGAGCAATCTCCAACCTTCCATTTGCGGATGACATTGATGGATTGGCTGGAGAGGAACAAGAACTTGAACAGCTGATACAGTGTCTTGACACCACTTCCAGAGCCTATGGAATGGAAATAAGTGCAGAGAAGACCAACATGATAACCAACAACACCAATGGCTTCAACATGGACATCAAAGTCAAAAGCCAATCCCTCAACACAGTGCATAGCGTCAAATATTTAGGGGTTATTGTATCAGACAAGGGGTCCCGACAAGAAGTCCTCTCAAGGATCGCACAAGCAACTGCTGCCCTGACAAGATTGAAGCCCATTTGGAAAGACAGGACCCTGCGCTCCCATGTCATCTCCATTTTCCTACACGCTGGCGAAACATGGACCCTCACAGCAGATCTACAACGAAGAGTACAAAGCATGGAGATGAGGTGCTACAGAAGACTTCTTGGCATTTCCTACACCCAGCACAATCATCAACGGCGAAGTCCGACAAACCATCACAAAAGCCATTGGCCAGCGTTTTGAACGGCTCTTGTGTTGGTAAAGCGCTATATAAAAAGTGATTAAATTTAAAAAAATAAAAATAAATTTGTATTTGTCTCTTGGCGCCATTTAGCATTGCCTGCAGTCAGCCTTATCTACACCTATACAAATAGCCCTACAGAAACTTACAGGTTAGTTTTTAAATATATAGACTCACACTGCTGTGTGAGTCAAAACGTTAGGAAAACTGTAGAGAAGGGGAGGGGGGACGTGTACAAGACGGGAACAAGGAGCCCAAATGTCCTTGCTTAAGCTGCATTTTGGCCGCTGGACCTTTCGCTTAGAATGCATCCAGAGCTTCTCCTTAAATTTACATTTACTACTGAAGGTAACAGAAGTAGTAAGCATCTTTTTGTTAATAGGCTGCGTATCCCATCCGGTTCGAGTTAGACTACCAGGATTTCCTGTTCAGTATTTAAAGCCGTGAAGCAAGTTCTGGATTTAGTTGTTGTTTTTTTGAGTGGACCGATGGGTGGGGATTTGGGATAATATTCGTTACTCATGCCGGCGATATTCGGGTTGTCTTCTCAGGAAAATCTTGTGAGATCCTGGCTCTAGAAGTATAACGATTTCTTCAAAAAGCATTTTTCAATCATGAAACAGAAAAAAATGTTAGTCCTTGGCAACGCTCAATCAGTTTACACTAAAGAGTAAAACAGTTTCAGGCCAGCAGAGTTATCAACCCCCAGTTATCACAGTCAGCACGGGGGATTTTAGACCCCAGCTATCACCAGTCAGCACGGGGATTTCCGGCACCATTTATCACAGTCTGAAAGGGGATACAAAAGTCATAATGTCCTACATGGTTTCTTATATTTACTTATATTTGTTTTGTTTGTGTGGTCTTTTTTTTTTTTTTGTTAAAAAATACATCGAAATGGAAACAAAACAAAAGCTATTTAAAAAAGGACACAAACCATAAAGCGACAGATGAACGCAGCCAAAGCGGAGGTTCCCACTTAAACAATTTGTAAATAGGTCTGAATCACAGTGCTGAGGCCAAGTATTCTACACTTTTGTACCTATACTGCAAAAACCCCTGTCACATTTACATGATAGATCTGGATGTGATTGTCGGCCCAATGCAGAATCAGCCCTTAGTTTATTGAATACCAAAAC
>CM072516.1:17420835-17503375 GCA_036898135.1 Oncomelania hupensis
GTATCAGATTGTCGTATCTGGCACTCCAAGAGTCTCAGACCTCTGTCATTTGTCTCGTTGTTGCAGTGGGGTCCCCATGTGTCTCACCAGTTGTGGTGCGCATCTGGGCCAATCTTGCACTATGACTATGTCCTTCGTCGGCACTTGGTCAAGGACAGCCTGCAGATTTTTATAGAAATCCTCCACTTTGATGTCGTCATAGTCTGATGTTGGGGCATAGACCTGGATGATGGTGATATGGAAAGGAGCTGCTCTCAAACCGATGGTAATGAGTCTACTGGAAACTGGGCGGCAACTCATGACAGTGGCTAGAATGTCTTTGTGGACCAAGAATCCAACGCCGTGTTCGTGCCTGTCTTCTCTCCCGCTGAAATAAAGCTTGTGTCCTTTGTCGGTCGTTGTTTGACATAGACTTTTCCAGCGCATTTCGCTGATGCCTAAAATGTTCCATCGGTAGTGGACCAGCTTTCGGCCAGTTCTTCTAATTTTCCCTCTGCAGTAGGGTCCTGACATTCCAGGTTCCTATGACGATGTTGTCTCTCGTGCGGATCTTGCTAAGTTGTCCATCAGAAGCACACTTATCACCGCCGTCTTGGTGGCCAACGGAAGGCGCGGCCCTTGGTGACCCGGGCGACGACCGATCCGGTATGGAATGAGCGGTTCTTTTCATCATATGGTGAGTCTTGAGCAAGAAAGACCCGGCGGGCCCAATCCTTTCCAGGCTGTTGGTCACAGCCGAAATCCAAGAATACTGTGTGGCTCGCCTTGGCCCCGAGCATGTGGTCGTTGAACCTGTAGCAACGTAAGGTTCCTCCGCCCTGGCCAGTGACTTCTGTGCAGAAGATTTTGGCTGCCGCGCTGACATCAGTTCAGTTCAGTTCAGTGGGTAGATTACCGTCCCCGGACACAGTAGCGTATAGGGGACTACGCTGACATCACCCTGTTGGTCGCCTCTTACGACACCCCGGAAAACGTTGGGTCTATTCTATTCAGTGCCTGACCACACAATGAAACTTTACATGACTACAACGTTATTTGAAATGAAAATGTATACCAAGATTTAGTTTAAGCATACATGCACTTGCGATGATCAGGAGATAAATGGGTTCACAGTTTGTTTCATATAATGATTAAAAGTGGGTTGATGGTATGTTGTGTGCTATTAGGATATCAATGGGTTCTGGCTGTGATGCTTCTCGCTGGGACTGTGTCATGTCCATCGTCTGGATTTTTTGTGGAGACCAAGCGTGTTTGCCAGTATCAGATTGTTGTATCTGGCAGACTCCAAGAGTCTCTGACCTCTGTCATTTGCCTCGTTGTTGCAGTGGGGTCCCCAGTTGTGGTGCGCATCTTGGCCAATCTTGGCATTCCAGTCGCCTTGCACTATACTATGACTATGTCCTTCTTCGGCACTTGTTCAAGGACAGCCTGTAGATGTTCACAGAACATATAGTATAGATACGAGCGCCTGCAGTTTTCATGAATAAACTATATGACACAAAACAATAACCGAAAATGGAATATCAGTGTCCAGGCTCTGATATTCAGAGCTACATTCCTATGTGCTGCATAGTATTATTCCTCTGTCCTCCCCCTCCCCACCCTTTCCTTGAACGCTTGTGTATTAACATCTTTTAAATATTCTATAATAAATAACATTGCGGGTGTGATTCATGTGAGAGTGTGTGCATCATGTTAGTGTGTATGTTGGTACAGATATATCTGCTCTTTGAGCTTGATTAGTGATTCAGGACGATGATGATGATGATGATGATGATGATGATGATGATGATGATGATGATGAGGATGAGGATGAGGATGATGATGTATCTGTACCAACATACACATGATTGATCATCATCATCATCATCATTGTGGTTGAACGGGAGAAGTAACTTCCCGTATTACTAGCAGATGTTTTAATGACAACTTTGGCAAGAGAAATACTTACAGTACTTAATTTTTTGTGTACGGTAAAAAATAAAAGTCAAAAAGTCTTTGGTATTTATGTCGTTTGTGTAACAATGAAACTATAAAACGATTATAAATAGTCGCTGAGAAAGTAAACATCAAGGAACAGGCGAGGGCTCTGTCTTTCGTCTTGTCCCAGAGTGTAGCAGAGGACCGACGAGAAGGAGAGATGTTGCATGCCAAGTCACCCTTAGTGCCACAACGACCCCACCAGGGAGGCCAAGCCATTGGCGACACGAGGTGAGGCAAAACGTCGATAGCAGAGCGGTAATGCATTCCCGATAGCATGACGGTAGCAGTGTTTTGTAGCTAACTATGAGATATAGGGCTGCTACCGTTAAGATATTGAGGATCCACTACCGCTTACCTATGCAGGATCCATTCTACTTGGTTAATGGCCCTGCGGGTGAGGAGGACGAAGAGAAAGACGTTTCACGGGAACGCAAATATCACCAATGAGATCACGTCTATAGGACGCTTTCTCCACGAAAGCATTGTAGCCACTGTGCAGCTTTATCCAGTGGATGAGTGACACCTTAGCAGAGTATTAGCTTCTTCTTAATGTTTGAGTCTTCGAGCACGAGCAGGATAGCACGCAGTCCAGGAACTGTTGCTAGTCACACAATCTTCAAGTATCCAAGTTCGACAGCGACTCCAACGAAACACTAAGTAACCATCAGTCTGTTGATACCGAGTGTAACTGGAAGACGAAGAAGACGTCTAGCGCTAATAATGTACATGTACATGCACGTGCCGACGTCGTCAATTATGCAAATTCGTTGGGGTGAAATAGGTTCATGTATGTCCATGCAATTATGGTAATGAGCCCACTTTCTGTGTCTGACATCCGGTGCAAAGACGTCAATGCTCTTATACACTGTTGCTGCTCTATCTTCCCCGGTTCAAATGTTTAACAGAGCAGGTACTCATTGTTGGTGGCAGATCGTTTAAAAACATAACCGCTGGTAATATTAAAGAATCACAAACAAGAAACTGAAAAGCTGATTATTTCTAGATCGGAAGACAAAACAAGAAGGTTCAAGAATATTTACAGAACACGCCAGATATAATTATTCTCCGTATAAACTACGTAATAACTCACAAAAATAAAGATCCTCTATATACATCACGTAATATTCTATAAACCCACTTATTTATCTAATCAATTTGAACTACCCTTTCCGTACTCAATTGTTTGTTTATTTGTGAGTGTTTTTTTTTTTTTATAGTTTTAATTTTTATTAATTTTATATATGCGAAGCTTTTTTTTAAAAAAATTATTATTATTTTATTTTATTCCTTAAAATTTAAACAGACTGTAGACGTCTGACACCAGCGTTTTGTTAAAACACCCTTTCAGACGACTTTTTTTTGGTCATGGATGATGGAGTAAAATGTAATTATCATAATGTTGTAATGGCACGCTTTTAAAAGTTAGTTTCTTGTTGCACCTCCGTTTGAATTAGTTCCAGGAAAGAAAAAAACAAAACAATAATCCCCAAGAGGTGGAGGAAGAAGAAAACAAAAGAAGAAGATGAAGATTATGATGATGAGGGACGACAGCGGCGGTGGCGAAAATGACGATGACGACGACGATGATGATGACGATCATGATGAAAATCGACGACAATGATGATGATGATGATGACGAAGATGATGATGATGATGATGATGATGATGATGATGATGATGATGATGATGATGATGATGATGATGATGATGGTGATGATGATGATGATGCGGCGGTGGCAAAAATGACGATGACGACGACGATGATGATCATGATGATAATCGACGACGACGACGACAATGATGATGATGATGAATTATGATTTACATCTTGTTTTCAAGAACAACAACAACGAAACAACAACAAGAAAGAGATGAAAGAGGATGGAAGGAGGAATTAAAGGAAATCATCATCATCATCATCATCATCATCATCATCATCATCATCATCATCATCAACAACAACAACAACAACAACAATAACAACAACAAAATGGATACTATGAATTCGTTTGCATTAATAGAAAGTGCCTTTGTGATAATTTATCTGGCACACACTTGAGAACTAAAGTAGCGAGATGTAGCTCCCTTGACTGTGTTCCAGTTTCAATTAAACAAACAAGAGGATGAAGAACGTGTAGGAGAAGAAAGGAGCATGAAGCAGAGGAGGAGGAAGAGGAGGAGGAAGAAGAAGAATAAGGACCGAGAGTTGAAATCTATAATCGCAAGGATGCCATTGTTATGAATTTGCTCGCGCTCGCCTACGCATACACACACATACGCACAAACACACGCACACACACAAGCACACCCCCAAGCACACACACACACACTCTCTCTCTCTCTCTCTCCTCTCTCTCTCTCTCTCTCAATCACAACACACACACGAACAATGGATTAATGCCAAGAACCCACTATGGTTTCGAGACTGCTGCAGCGGCTAAAACAGAAACAGGCATCTCGTAGCAGACAACCTAATTTCCTTTATAACTGCTTTTGATGTATCGTAAGAAACATTCGTCCCAACATCTCCTAGCTCGTTGGTGCACGAACTGTAGCCCTCGCAGGGCCTCACAATAAAGAAACTTTATAGCAGACGCCCTGCCGTGCTCTCTCTCTTTCTCTAAACGATTAAGACCACATATATGAGGTCGTGGTGGTTTTAAATGATTATTAGTAGGGTAGTGATAAATGCATACATAAACACGACACACACATTCATATTACAGTCCAAGTCAAACGCCCAGTTGCTGTTTTTATTTTAAAAATCTTACTTATTTCTTTTTTTCCAAAGAGTTAACATGCCAACAACTTGCTAAAATAGTTATGTCCCTTGTTGCTGCTAAAAGGGCGACAGCAGAGGAGAACTCTTTACATCAAACTCACCTACATGAAAAAAAAACAAAAAAAAAACACCGCATCCCAAACCCTGAAAAAAAAATGACGAGAGATCCCAGGAGATAGTTCCCGGAGACCCATTCTGTCCCTGCTCTGAGTTTCTAAGGATCGCACTTAAGATTACTTCTTCAACTTGTCACAACGCTCTTCTATTTTGTCTTTCCCTTTCAGTTTCAGATACATACAAATCATGGAGTGTACTTCTCTCTGCTCACCGTCTGCGTCATCATAGATCTTTTGCAAATTCACTGCCAGCATTGTTAACACTGGGGAAAAAATCCTTCCGATAAGAGCATAAACTGAGGTCTAGTCTGTGCACGCACGCATTTCATCGCACGCACTTTAAAGATCCTGACGCTCATGTCCTAGACGGGTGAGTGCCGGCTACACAAATACACCCAGCCAGCACTAGGTCCCTTGTCCCCAATACCCGGTCGCCTAGGACTGTGCTCCGTTGACTGCGCGTCAGAAAATGCACATTTCCCTTCTTTTATGTAAAGACTATTCAGTTTTCTTCAATGATTTTGGAAGACAAGGTACCCAAATCTGCCACTGAGCGACCCGGGTGAATTAAGTTAAATCCTGCATCGGCCAGCGCCTTGAGCAGCTCTTGAGCTGGAAAATCGCTGTATATGAACGATTGAATGAAATGAACGAAATGAATGAATGAATAAATAAAATAAAAACATGATCAAGTAAAAAACAAAACACAATTCTGTATTCATATAAGCACCTATAGTTATGTTTAACCCGAGCATCATAATAATAATAATAATAATAATAATAATAATAATAATAATAATAATAATAATAATAATAATAATAATAATAATAATAATAATAACGATGATGATGATGACGACGACCATCATCATCGTCATCATCATCTTCATGTAGTTTCAAAGGTGCACAATTGCTTTTAATATTATAAAATAAGAGTGGAAGTGCTTTACAAGATAAATTAACGAAAGAGCGCAGGACATTTCCTCCTTCAATTTATATCTCAGTACCTGTCTTCCACTGACGAAACAATAAGCACTCAGGACGGCAAGGAATCCACGGTGAATAATAATGATAGATGTCTATTCTCTGTCTTTCTGCCTATTGCAGTACAGCGATAGCAATGCGGTTTTATTGCCACGGAAATAGAATAATACATTTTCCTATGCTGGCAGAGTGTGTGTGTGTTCGAGTGTGTGTGTGTGTGAGTCTGTGTGTGTGCGTGAATGTGCGGTGTGTGTGTGTGTGTGTGAGAGAGAGAGAGAGAGAGAGAGAGAGAGAGAGAGAGTGAGTGTGTAGTCCAAATTTAAGGTGATCAAGGGGGAATAAACAATTCTATTCAGTTGGTTTTGATGGACACATGCCACAGATCAGCTCTACCGCTCAAGAAATAAGACGTAGACGAGAAACGAGCTCATGAAATTTCAAAAGAAGAAAGAAAGAAAGAAAGAAAGAAAGAAAATGACGACGCTCAAAGAAGAAAACGACGAGTATGACAAAGAAGAATGTGAAGAAGAAGAAGAAGAAGAAGAAGAAGAAGAAGAAGAAGAAGACACCCGGTACACATTGGTCGAAGGCTGACAGAAGCATGTTTTACTTGTCGCCTCATCAAGAGCACTGCTTCCTACACGCTTCAAGCGCTATAGTGACGGAAAAAGCGCAATTTCACTGTAAATATATACAGAATGTTGCTCTACAACATTCCGCTCTTTCCGTCTCAAAACCCCAATTGCCTTGTTGGATTCTTAAATTGCATGAAACCAAGTGAGGACACTATCCGGCGTCAACAAACGGTTCAAAAATATTGTCAAACGGTTCGTAAAAGACAGTTGACCTAGAAACTAATACAGTTTGACATAATTCGTCCCCTAGAGGAGACGAAACTTACATTTTTCTATTTTCATGAGTTCACTGCAGTGAAATTGCGCTTTTCCCGTGACTATAGAGCTTGAAGCGTATAGAAAGCAGTGCTCTGAAGCATGGGAGCATGCTTTATAGCCTGTTGAGGCGACTAATAACGCATGCTTCTGGTAGCGTTCGACCAATGTGTATCGGGTGAAGAAGAAGAAGAAGAAGAAGAAGAAGAAGAAGAAGAAGAAGAAGAAGAAGAAGAAGAAGGAGAAGGACAACAATAACAAACTAAAAGCTGACTGCTGCTAAAACCTTCTTACATGAAGGCCTTGAAAAACTTCCGTATTATTGTTGTTCCTCTCTTTTTTTCTTTTTCTTTTTTAATGTTCAGGAATTCAACAACACTAAGCAATAATATGTATGTATGTCGCAATATGTGGAACGATCCCCCCCCCCCCCCCTCCCTGAATAACCCACCGCAGCGCACATTAACAGTTAAAACGCAGCTAAAGTTGATGTAGCTGTTGCGATGTAATCTTTTTACCCACGACTGGTGGCCAGTGCTGTTTTGCTTTACCACGCTTGCCCAGGATCCAAATCGCATGCCGCTTTTAACAAGAATGTCCCGAAGCAAGGTCAACAAAAGTCTTTCCTTTATTTTCTTTTTTTGTGTTGTCTGCTATGTCGCGCACTGCCTCCTGTAATTCTTGCACTGATATGGATATTGTATAGCTCGAGCTGTCTTTTAGGCCTACTAGATTGACCTTTTAATGTGGTTACCTAATTATCTACGTGGGTGTTCCTTTTATGGTATTTACTCGTTCTAGCATGGTGCTTTTCCCGCTCAAGAGCTCCTCATAGGGACGGGCCTATACAGGATCTAACTAAAGACTCCCGAAGCAACCACATGCAGAATTGGGCCCATCTTCAAACGCTCAGACAGCTGTTCCTATGTTTGTGTATTTAATAACTCAAATAACCTTTAGACTAACAATCACTCGGCCAATGAAATAAGGAGTTCTTGTCGTGCAAAAAAAGAAAAAAAGGATTTCTGGAGCAGTCTACGCTTGTACCATCAGTATTTCCATGTCTCGTAGACAAGTAGTCTGAGACTAAACAAAAGTGTAATTAGATCCAGAGCTTTAAGCTCAGCTCGGGATCTATTGTCACGGGCTTTGTCCGTCCGTCCTTCCGGAGGTGACATTTGCGCTCTTTTTTTTGTGAACCTTATGGACGGATTTCTGTGAAACTTGGTATTTAGTTAAGAAATAGTGATCCGAACCAGATGACAAAACAAAATGCCAATCGGGTGACGTCATCATGGTGACGTCATAATTTGTTGTCGGATGAGAGTATCAACCGAGGTCTAGTCTGTGTGTCGCATACATTCCATCATAACGGACTTTAAATACCCCTGACGCTCATGTCCTAGACGGGTGAGTGCCGGTAACCAGAGTACACCCAGCATGCACTTGGTCCTTCTCCCCCATCACTAGCTGGCCAGGATAGTGCTCAGTTGTCCGGGCGTCAGACCATGCGCCCAAAGGCTGCGGGTGGGCGTCTCGGGCGGTTTAAGTTAGATCCTGTATTGGCCAGCGCCTAGAGTCAGGTCAAGTACGGTGAGATAAGTGCGCTATAAAAATCCTCAATAATAATAATAATAATAATAATAATAATAATAATAATAATAATAATAATAATAATAATAATAATAATACATAATTTTGTTTCTCTATTTTCTCCCCAGACTATTGGAGGGATTTCGTTCAAGTTTGGTATGTACTTAGACTTTTCCTGTGACTCTAAGGTAAAACCAAACAAGCAACAAATCAAGTGACGTAAACATCATAAAGTCTTTCTATTTTTTTTTTAAGAATACAAAAATAAAAACAACTTTGTATGTAATTAGAATGTACCTTAAACGGAACTACGGTATATTTAGTGGCGTCATAATTTGTTGTTTTTTCTAATCCTAGTTTCTGCATAATTACTTGAGGTATTTGGTTCACGTTTGGTATATGCTTTAGACTTTACCTATGCCTTCAACGTAAAGCCAAACGTACGCAATTCAAGTGACGTAATCATGATGACGTCACCTTTTAATTTGTTCACGCGTCCTTTTTATTATTGTTGTTTAAACTTCGTTTGTAATTAGAGTGTACAGATGCCTTGAGCCTTCATCAGTGAAGTTATTGTGTGACGTCATCATGTATAATTTCTTGTTGTTTTTGCTAACCCTATTTTTTCTCAAACTACTGTATGTACCGAAGGATTTTGTTTTTCTAGTTTGATATATACTTGGATTTTGCCTATCTGGAAATGTAGTGCTTTAAATTCCCACTGTCGCTGTCTTCCTCATTTGCTCTTTCCCATTCCTGATCTGTCCTATCACTCTGCTATACTATCTTCTTCTTCGCTAGATCAATGACCTACCTTTTTTCTTGAAAACTCTTCCTGGACAAGACTCCTTGTTTGTGTATGAGGTCTGTTGGATCAGCTTGGGAGTGTTGGACGCTTTCTGCCGGGTGGTCACTAGGGCTTCCTATGATGTTATTATTTAGCACTATAGGCATTTTCTATGTATGTGTTTTGTTGATGATTTATAATGATGTTTGTATTCTATTTTGTTTTTGTAACCGGGGGTTCGAATAGTTGGGGTAAAGCCTCAGCCGTCCCCTGCGTGGGATGTCTTTATTGTAAAGTGACTGGCCGGTGGAGGGCATTCAATTTTACCACTAGGGTTGTTTCGGCAGATCTTTTATGCGGATTGGGGGTTGTCCGGTCCTGATTTGGCTCGGAAGAGTCCGCTGGACCTAAAGCAACAATCAATCAATCAATCAATCAATGCCTCCAACGATAAACCAAACTTGTGCATACAAATCGAGTAATGTAATCATGATGACGTCACCTTTTATTTTATGTTATTTTATTTTATCGTTCTTATATAGCGCTCTTCCAGCTGAAGCGCTGCTGAAGGCAAAGCCAGGTTGCATTGTTAGGCACACCGTCTAACGTCTCAATCGTCGTATTTATGCAAATGGCACTCGCCCGCCTAAGATATGAGCGTCAGTATCTTTAAAGTCCGGCAACATAAACATCCTCTTCTTCCTTCTCCTCCAACTTCTCTCTTTTGGTGTCCTTCGTTATTATCTGAAATATAGGGTGCGTGTGTGTGTGTGTTTGTGTGTGTATATGAAAGTATGTTTGTGTGTGTATGTGATCATTTGGATGAAGAAGACGTTAATAAAACAACAAATCAAATAAATAAATAAAACGTTGACATACCCAGAGGGACGATTCGAAGAGATGCTATCTTATAATATATTTGTCGACAAATTCGCAATGTCTCGGCGCCACCAAGGACATACTGCTGATTGGTTGTCAATCCTCTCTCCCGCCCTCCCGCCCTCCCGCCCCTCTCCTCTTTGCCTTCTACACTCTCGTCCTCTCCCTCTCTCTTCTCTGCTCAAAGAATACTTTCTTAAAATTTCTTTTTCTGTTTTCTGGGTACTCTTGAGAACATCGTTTTCGTGAACTGTAGTCTTTCTAATTTTCTGCTCGAGTTTCTGGTGTCGTTATGGTTAGAGCGATCATGTATACGTGTATGTATCATTATAATGAAACACACATCCTCCCCCAAAATACAACACACATATACATACACAATCCATGCACTCCTAGGTAAACGACACACACACGTACACAAACAAATACACACACCCACACACACCAACACACACACCCGCGCGCACACAACTCACACACACACCCACACACACCACACATACAATGTGTGCTCGTTGATGTACCTGTTCTCATTGTAATTGTTTTTTTTTTTTATCTCACAGTTAGCGCTCAAAAACATTCACTGTGTTAAACGTGAATGCATAGTTTTGAAGAAAACTATACAAATAGCTGGGGAACAGTCTGAGCAAGCAGTATGCGCGTTGTAATATAGCCGATCTTTTCCCACAAAAACCTAAGTATAATCGATAGAAACAAGCCGGTAAATGAATTTAGGAGGGTTTGAAAATAGCATGTCTTTGCCGTAACATGAAAACTTTGCTCTAAATGAAGTTGAATTTTCTTGTTGATGCATCTGCCTAAGATGCACTTTGTAAAACTTTATCTTGCTCCCTTACATTTCCTTCTTCTGGGTCTGATACGCGAATAGCTCATATTTATGGGTCAAGGAAAACTGGTCACACTATGCAGTTTGCAGTAAATCTGTATTATTATTATTATTATTAATATTATTATTATTATTATTGTTATTATTATTATTATTATTATTATTATTATTATTATTATTATTATTATTATTATTATTGTTATAATAATAATAATAATAATAATAATAATAATAATAATAATAATAATAATAATAGTAATAATAATAATTATAATAATAATAATAATAATAATAATAATAATAATAATAATAATAATAATAATAATAATAATAATAATAAACAAAACTTAGTTCTAAGCGCTTACATGAATACAACACAATTTTTTTACTACTACTACTACTACTTCTACTACTACTACTACTACTACTACTATTACTACTACTACTACTATTACTACTATTACTACTACTACTATACTACTACTGCTGCTGCTGCTGCTCATGGATGATCTATATATATGCGCTTTATTCTAAAATCAGACATAAAACGCGGCGATCTCTAACCAACGTACACACTCTTACGATAAAGAGCTCACTCTAACGTGTGATGTTAAGGCAAGGTGATTGCTATTAGTATTAAAAGGCGGAAGGATTAGTTTTAGTTTTGAAATGTTTTGAATGGCTCCATCCACTGCCATTATTGAAGACCGGGAGGAAATGTGTTGGCACTATACAGTTATATATATACTGTAAAAAAAAAAAAAAAAAAAGATCGGTTACATCTCACGGTTACGTATGTCTTATAGTTATGGTCGAGTCCTTCTATACAGTCACATATACTCGCGAAACTCCAATGAACTATCGCATCAATTAGTTTGAAATGCTGTTGTACCTGAAAAATAGAACATCCGTCTATTAATGCGCACCGTAGCACGCAGCTCTCTTTGATCCAAAGGGTGGGGAAGGGAAGACAACTATAGCTGGTTGTAGAAGCGAGCCTCAGTGCATATCGGGCCTGATAGGCCAAAGGCAAGAGGGTAATTTGGGTCTCTACAGATTTAGACAATTCCCTGTGGGATTATGTACGTCTGTCTGATAGTGCCGGCGTGTCGTACGCCCCGAATTATCAATAAAGCATGTCTTTATGGCTGGACAGAGCCTCGGAGCGAGTCCTTCCCCCCCTCTCCCACAACTCCCTCTTTCTTCCCTTTCCATACTAATACTCTACAGCGTAATGTTACGTAAATGTGATATTCTGCGGGTTTGTTTTTTTTAATACCCATTTTCCCCCCTCCCCTCTCTCCTTCCACTCCCCGAACAAAACACACATGCGTAGACACACACACACACACACACACACACACACACACACAAATAAACATAAAAAGCGATTATTTTTCCTCTAATATAGATTTTAAAAGTTTTTGTTTTGTTTGTTTTAACGTTTAACTTTGAGAGTGTGGTTTATTAATAGACAATTAGCGATGTATGTACTGTTGTTACACAGCGCTTTATAAAGCTCACAGAGCTGCTCAAAGCCCAGATCACAGTCACACCGTCAAAGACGCTCACTTGCTGCAAGCGTGCTTCACTGAGCCTACCTCAGTGTTTGTATCCTCCTGCTGACACTGCTACTACCTAAGAAAATGTGGAACACCGTGAACAGAATCATTACAATTGGCTGTTGACTCAATTTGAGGGAGGGTGGTAGGGGGATTGTGGTATGGCGTGGGGTAGGGGGATTAAAACACTATGTAAAATGTCATTATAGATGGTTGACGTATGTCAAACTTTCTGCAAAATACTGGTTGTAACAAATCTAATAAAGCGCGGGGGTAAGATACCAGTTACTGGTGCGAGCTATTGAATAAGGGTTATCCTGACGATATAGGTTTAAGCGCATCAATATCATCAGTCTAGCCGACCGATCCAGTCATGCCAGTAACATACAGCCTCAGCCATCTAATAAATCAGTCCCCAACTTCTGGTCGCGGGTTCTTTAATTGTCTGTGTGAAAATGACACTTCGTGTCATCTACTAGTCTAGAAAACATCATAAGTTCCAATTCTAAATTATCGGTCTCCTACCCCTCTGGATAGTGCACATAAAGCTGGGCCCAGAAATTAAAATAAACAGCACATAAAAGCTGGACGCAGATATTGTTTAAAATAAATTGCACATAAAGCTGGACCCAAAAATTCTTCTAAATTGCACACAACGTTGGGCCCAAAGATTGGAATAAACTGCACATATAAAAACTTGACCCCAGAGATTGGAATTAATGGCACATAAAAGCTGGCCCTGGGGATTGGAATAAATGGGACATAAAAGCTTGCCCTGGAGATTGGAATAAATGGGACATAAAAGCTTGCCTTGGAGATTGGAATAAATGGAACATAAAAGCTTGCCTTGGAGATTGGAATAAATGGGCCATAAAAGCTTGCCTTGGAGATTGGAATAAATGGAACACAAAAGCTTGCCCTGGAGATTGGAATAAATGGGACATAAAAGCTTGCCCTGGAGATTGGAATAAATGGAACACAAAAGCTTGCCCTGGAGATTGGAATAAATGGGACATAAAAGCTGGCCCTGGAGATTGGAATAAATGGGACACAAAAGCTTGCCCTGGAGATTGGAATAAATGGAACACAAAAGCTGGCCCTGGAGATTGGAATAAATGGGACATAAAAGCTGGCCCTGGAGATTGGAATAAATGGGACATAAAAGCTGGCCCTGGAGATTGGAATAAATGGGACATAAAAGCTGGCCCTGGAGATAGGAATAAATGGGACATAAAAGCTGGCCCTGGAGATTGGAATAAATGGGACATAAAAGCTGGCCCTAAAGATTGGAATAAACTGCACACGTATAAAAGCTGACCCTGGAGATTATATAATAAATTGCACATAAAAGCTGGACCCGGAGATTATATAATAAATTGCACTTAAAAACTGGACCCAAAGATTATAATAAGCTGCGCATAACTCTGGACTCAGGGACGGCTTTGTAGATGGGGTCACCTAGTCCTCGGCGATCTCCCCAGGCGACTGAGCGCTATCAATTATGCGGTGTAGCCTACTACAATACAATACAATTTTATTCATCTCAAACTGAGCAATTACAATGGCAGCATCAGCGCAATATAGCAGAACACACAAGAATTAAAAATATTATTACATACACATGAGACGTAATCCAAACAATAAATAATAAATAAATAACAAATAAATAACAAAATATACGGTTAAGTACATACAATAAACTAGAGGTGAATGTCATAAAAAGTAAACTGCCCCGAAATATCACAAATAATAGTTTCTCCGCAGAAAGCCGAAATAAATAAAAAAAATGTACATCTCAACAATACAATACAATACCATACAATACAATACAACACCATACAATACAACACAATACAATACAGTACAATACAATACAACAACACAATACAACACAACGCAATACCACACAACTTTATTCCTCTCAAGCTGAGCAATTACAATTACAAAGGCAGCATTGGCGCAAAAATAACCAGTAAGAATAAGAATAAAAATTAAAAATGACCTTACATACACACGGAGAGTACTCCCAATCAATAAGTAAATGTGCTGTTAAATGCATAAGTAAACTATAAAATATAAACTATAAAACTATAAAACAAATATCACAGATAATAGTTTCTACCATCATAAATCTCCTCACTCTCTCTGGAATGATACCCACACTCAGCCACTCACACAGCGCACAGCAGCTTATAACTATTGTCTATAGTGACACAGAATCAATAAAATCAATCGTTTAAAAAAAAAGTCCCTTGTTTTACATTGTATAGGCGTTGAGAAGGCGGACAGCAGAGGGTACAAATGAGTTTGAATATCTTTTAGTTTTCGAAATGGGTTTTGAAGGCAGAAGTACAAACCCATCGGCCAAAATATGTTCCACCGGTTTACTGACAATTTGTTTGGCTTTCCTTGTAATTTGCTGATTGCAGAAGGCAGACAGGTTTCTCTGCTCCTCACCGGTAATTTTGGAACACGTTTTCACAATGCTGAAGACTATTTCTATCCCTAACCGACAGACTAGGAAACCAGCATAGGAATGAAAAAGTCAAAAGACTCTCTATGAAAGACTGGTAAAACAGACTAAGTATTTTTTTTGTCTACTGAAAAAGAGTTGAGTTTTCTGAGTAGGTATACTCTCTGCTGCCCCCGCTTGACAATCGCTTCAGTATTGGCATCCCATTTTAGCTTATTATCGAAAATTGTACCAAGGTAGTTGTAGGTCTCTACCATTTCAATATTTTCACCATGGACTGTGCTTGCAGCAACATCATCTCTGTCTCTTTTAAAAATCAACAATAAGTTCTTTGGTCTTAGAAACATTCATTTCCAAATAATTGTCATCACACCAGTCTACAACAGTAGGCAATGAATCACCGTAGCCATTCTCCGAACCACTCAACAAGGACAACAAAGCCGAATCATCTGAGAATTTTACAATGTAATTACCATCAGAGCCACTTCTAAGCACTCCCCCCCTCTAGGACATGAGCGTCAGGATCTTTCAATTCCTTGCATTGGAATACACATATCTGTGCACAGATTAGACCTCGGTTCATACTCTCATCCGAAGGAGTAGGTGATCGAGTTAGGCTCAAACCTAAGTTACATTTTTTCGCTCCCACCCCCTATCCTCACTCCCCCCCCCACCTCCCTCTCCCATGAATATCGATCCTCATCCTTTATTTTAGCACTGGAAACTTCGGCATTGAGTAGCACTATACCTCTAAACTAACTGGCCAACCTCACGTCTCTTTAATAATAATAATAATAATAATAATAATAATAATAATAATAATAATAATAATAATAATAATAACAATAATAATATCAATAATAATATTGTAAGGATCTAATTTTAAGCAGTAGAGACCCTAGCAGCAGAATCGGAAATCCCAGGTTAAAGCTTTTTATGCATGTATAAGCAGTAGGGACATACTTTTGTGTGTGTGTGTGTGTGTGTGTGTGTGTGTGTGTGTGTGTGTGTGTGTGTGTGTGTAGGTGTGTGTGTAACGCTTTATTGTCCCTTTTTATTGGGAAATTCTGGGCCAACTCTCCTAGGGAAGGCGTAGGAGCAGCCTGTGGCGCGTATAAACCCAGCCTACCTAGCATTAGTTGTGTTTTTGAAATTTTGCTGGGGGAGCAAACCGGAGTAGCCGGAGAAAACCCCCGAGACGTTGCCCGAGTCAAAAGTAAATAATATTCGGAGAAACGGAAGATGGATCGATTCCACACCTGTCAGGCGCCATTGGTTTCTGACCTGTGGACAAGGCAAGTTAGTCCCGCCTTAGCCCACTTGGCCACAACGCTCGCTATGTCTATGTCTCAGAATCTGCAGTTGTACAGACTGCTGCAGAATGAGAGAGATAGCTAGAATAGTAATCCAGGTCGACGCGTGGTGGCGCTGCCTGTAATAGGGTCCTTCGTTACACGCACTGGCAGCCATTGTGTTTGTTTATTGAGTACATGCGGCACATTTTGAAGTGTATTTGACAGATAGGTATGATGAATTTTGGAGATCTGAGTCTTCCCCAGCTTCGTGCGGAATGTAAGAAACGCGGTGCAAAATTAGATGGACGGAAACGAGACCTCATTGAACGGTAAGTTATGATTTTCCGATGCTTCACAGTTCACTGTTGCCTCACTATGACAAGACGAACTAAATAGTAGGCTGTGTTGTTAAAATCAAAATTTAGAGGGGTTAGACCGAAGTGATTAGCGTTGGCATAATATAGAGTGACGACGTGATGATTCGTCCTTAACGCTTACGCCATAGGACTTTTTGGGGCTGCTTCCGGTCTGACAAGTTGGTCATAGTTTTAGCTCTGTCAAATTTTCATTTTTGTTATTGCTTTCCAGACCTTCTTTGTCCCAAAACCAGACACATTTGGTGTCTGACCTGCCTGTTCCCACCCAAATCCGAATTGTGAGAAAAAATTGACGTGTGGCCCTTAGCTTCTGGATGTTTTTCGACTTTGCTGATCCCCGGTCATTGGGCTTCAGGCAAGATGGCTTCCTTCGGCAAGATGGCTGCCTTCGATGAGTACTGAACTGTTCGTGTGTTGTTGTGTTGTTGTTTTTTTTTCCCCTCTCACTTTGTTCCAATCGAAAGGAAACTTTAAAGAACGTATCAGTGACGCCTGCTAAAAACTGCCCAGTCTTCAGAGTTATTTTCAAGAACACTTCCAAGTATCTTATCGAACTCGTACCTTGTCGGAGTTGTCCTTGTTGTGGGTTAAAGACTGACCAGTCTTATGAAGTGTAAATTAAATCGAGTGAGACACGACAAAACTGTGAGTACAGACTTATTCTTAACCGTGTGTACAGTCCTTTTCCTTGTGTGTACCTACCACGAAGTCATGTCACGATGCCTGAGGCGAGAGATCAGTGTGATTTGAAGTACATGTCAAAACCTTCTAAGCCGTTCTTGGTAACGGGTCTATTGTTGCTATTGTTGACATTATTATACAGCATGCCAAACCATCCTACTGAATCTACCTGTGACGATTCTGTTGCTCCTTGTGGTATTTGCGACAGACAGGTCAGCTGGTCTGAAAGAGGCGTAGCTTGTGATGCCTGCAGCACCTGGTACCATGCATCATGTCAAGGCATCGGCAAGTCTTATGACGTCCTAGGAGCCAGTGATGTCAAATGGTACTGTGACACCTGCGGCAAACCAAATTACAGCACCGTAGTCTTCGACCTACATGGAGTTGAGCATCAGTTTGACTCATCAGATAGCACAGCCTGGTCCTTCAACACAGATGAAACCTTTCATCCAGTCCACAGTTCCACACCAACACGACAAAGTAGGCAGGACAAGGGGAAGAATAGACCCCTGAGATTCCTGAATGTAAACTTCCAGTCAGCTGTTGGAAAAGTGGCAGAGCTGAGAAACTTGATTGAGAGCTCGAGACCTGACGTGATCTTCGGCACAGAAACCTGGCTAGATGACACCATCATGACCAGCGAATTGTTCCCCTCAAACTACAAAGTCTTCAGGAAAGACCGTAATAGAAACGGTGGGGGTATCCTGATCGCCACAGTTGACAGCCTTGCCTGTGCTGAGGAAAATACCCTAGACAAGCCTAAATGTGAGCTGCTCTGGGCAAAAATTAAAATCAAAGGATCACGCGACCTACTCGTTGGCACATACTACCGCCCTGACGTTAGCGACGAAGCCAGCCTTGCTGCCTTTGAAGTCTCAGTGCATCAAGCCTGTAATAACTCCAACGCCATAATATTCATTGGTGGAGATTTTAACTTTCCAGGTTTCCAATGGCCCTCATCCTCCCTGAAAAAAGTCGCTCCATATGTAGGCTTACACCACCGATTCCTTGACCTCTTGTCCGACACAGGCCTTGAACAAATTGTGGATAAACCTACAAGAAATGAAAACATCCTTGACCTATTCCTTACAAACACACCCAAATTGGTCCCTAGGTTGGAAGTCTTACCAGGACTATCTGACCACTGCATTGTGTATGCCGAATTACAGACACACCCCATTCGGGTCCAGCAAACAGCTCGAAAGGTCCCCTGTTACTCGCGCACCAACTGGGAGGCCCTGCGCATGTCCACAGCAGAGCTCTCTGCCCAAGTCCTCACCTCAGCCTCCGACAACCCAGACGTCGAAGCCATATGGACACAGTTGAAAAATGGTCTCCTCAGTAGAGTTCAAGAACATGTGCCCCAGATACTCCTAGGAAGAAAGAAATCCACACCTTGGCTAGACTATTCAACGCAACGGCTGATCAGACGGCGCAACCGAATTCACAAGAAATGGAAGAAAACTAACCAAGCAGAACTACTAACAGCATACAAGACTCTAAAAAGCGAGGTTCAGAGGCGCCTCAGAAGACAGCACTGGCAGTATGTGGACTCCCTTATCAACGACTCCCCGGACAAACCCCATGCAACAAAGAAATTTTGGACGTACATTAAACAGAAAAAGAATGAAATCTCTGGCGTCTCCCCATTGAAGGTTGAGGGAAGGTTGGTGACCGACAGCAAGCAGATGGCTGAAGTTCTTAATGAACAGTTTAAGTCTGCTTTCAGCCCCAAGGTTTCGCTGACCCCAGAGCAGTTTGACGCTAGGTGCCCCATGCCTCCACCCGATCCGCTCCGACCGCTTTGCGATGAGATCGTGATAACAACCCCAGGTGTTGAGAAGCTGCTGAGGAACCTGGACCCAGCCAAGGCCAGCGGACCTGACGGCATTTCTTCAAGGGTTCTGAAAGAAGTGGCGATGGAGCTTGCTCCTGCTCTAACAGCCCTATACCAGACCTCCCTGGACACTGGTGTTGTCCCAGCCGATTGGAGAACCGCCATTGTCACCCCTGTCTTCAAGAAAGGGGGGCGCTACAAGCCAGAAAACTACAGACCCATTTCCCTTACGTGCATCCTGTGCAAACTACTAGAGCACATCCTAGTTAGCCGCATCATGGACTACGCCGAAGACCAGGGAATTCTATGCCCTGAGCAGCACGGCTTCAGAAAAGGTCGATCCTGCGAGTCCCAGCTGATTGGACTGGTGGACGAGTCTTCAGAAGTGCTCGAGAGAGGCCACCAAGTAGACTTGCTCGTACTGGACTTCTCCAAGGCCTTTGACAAGGTGAGCCACTGCCTTCTCCTCCGCAATCTCAGCCACCTGGGCATCTGCGGAAAAATCAACAGATGGATTGGCAGCTTCCTGGCTGACAGGAAACAGTCAGTTGTGGTGAACGGCGCAGGGTCGGAGCTTGCAGCGGTAGAGTCAGGAGTTCCCCAAGGTTCTGTCCTAGGGCCTAGCCTATTCTTGCTGTACATCAACGACTTGCCAGCCGGACTGTCATCCACTACCAGACTATTTGCCGACGACACTGCCTGCCACAAAGATGTCAAGACTCCGCTAGACCAGCAGACTCTCCAGGACGACCTTGACAAGCTAGCAGACTGGGAAAACAAATGGATGATGTCTTTCCATCCCCAGAAGTGCTCTGCAGCACACATGACCAGGTGCCGTAAGAAGCTGAAATATGACTACTCCCTTCATGGCCACAAGTTGCAGGAAGAGACACATGTCAAGTACCTTGGTGTCACCCTCACCAATGACCTGAAGTGGGGGCCCCACATCACAAGCACCACCAGCAAGGCTAACAGAACCCTGGGGTTCCTGAGAAGGAACTTGAAGACGTCCAACATCAAACTGAAACAGGCAGCCTACCAAGCGCTAGTCAGACCTATCTTGGAATACGCAAGCCCCGTGTGGGATCCCTACACAGCGGACAAGATCAACACCATAGAACGGGTCCAACGTCGAGCTGCTAGGTGGGTGTCAAACCGCTACCGCCAAACCGCCAGTGTGGACAAGATGTTAGAAGAGCTGCAGTGGCCGTCGCTTCAAACAAGAAGAAAACGAGCAAGATTGACAGCATTCTATAAATACCACCATGGACTCACCCACATCAACAGCAAGTGCTCTCCGAGGCCAAGTGCCCGCCCTAAGAGAAGCGCCCGCCTGTACAACCAACACTCCTATGACATCCCCTCTAACAGAACTGATTACCGACAAAAGTCTTTCTTCCCACGCACTATCGCTGAGTGGAATTCCTTGCCTGAAGAGGTTGTCTCCGCAACGACGCTGGACTCATTTCAGGCTAGCGTTGTGCAGCTCCTCCAATAAAACCCAACTGCACCTCCAACCCCCTTCCCCCTCCCTCCCCTTCTATTCCTCAGAACCTATTATACAGCTATAAATATCACTATCTATGATTATAGTCGTCATACAGTATTTCCGGATCAGCAGCCCCCAAATCCAGCGCAGCAAGTTTCTTCAATATATTGAAGTTGGCTGCCCACATCAAAGAAGAAAGAAGAAAGCTTTGACTTTCGACTTTAAAATCAAAATGCATACCACCAAGCAATTACTGGTAGTGTTAGATTTGGAGTGAGGGCTGTAATCCACGTTACAACAGTACTAGTAGTTTACAGTAATCCAGTAGCAGGGTTCAGTTGCTTTAAATTTTGTGAGCGTATACACAAACTTTTTTGGGTTAGCCATTATACCATTGTGACTGTAACAGGTTGGCTCTGTAGGCATACTGAATGTACAGTGCTTGAACTAGTAGTAGGCCTACTGTCTGGGACACTATTTTGTGTGCGTGTTTCAATCTTTCCTGTAAGGGAGGGTCCGATAACAGTTAGACTGTTATTTTTAGTATCCTGTATGTGAGCACACTTTAACGTAGGTAATCAATAAATTGAATAATTCTTATTAAATTGTGTTTGGAACTTGTTAATTATGGTATACAAGTCTAGTGTGTACTTTTCAAAGTGATGTTCATGTTTGATCGTGTTGTAGTGAGTGTTGTTTTTTGTATTGTTTTGCCATGATATTATGTAACTTGTAACACTAGGTGGATCATTTCAGAAGAACTCAGAATGATATTGATGTTTAAAGTTACACGCACACTGAATTCTACACATTCTCACAATAATCATTATATATAATTTTTATTTTATTGTGTACTTTCAGGTTGGAAGCATACCAGCGCAATGCCAACTTTGGTCAGACTAGATTTCCAGATTTGGAGGTGGAATATTCTATGACTCTTCCAGATCTTAACACCTACAGGGACATCAACCTGGATTCACCTCTACCTTCTTTGACAGCAAAGGCCTTGGAATCTCACCTGCAGGCACACGACACACATGTAAAGCAGATATGCATCGATTTATATAAAGAACGATATTTTCTATACTGTCGGTGGGCATGTGCACAGTCATCTTTCTTCATCCATGCTAAGTGCTGTGCTCAGTTGAAAGGGGGCGTCACATACCTCGTTGATGTTGAACTAGATGCAGATGGCATTATTATTGCAACTCAATGTGAATGTGCCGCTGGTATGGGTCCTGATGCTACATGCAAGCATATTGTCGCCCTTCTCTATGGACTGACAATTTATAAAAAAGAAAGAGGAATCAAGACGGAGCAGACATGCACACAGCAGCTTCAAAGCTTCCATTCTTCAAAAAGACCACATGGCGGATCCCCAGTAAAAGCTTGTAATATGAAGTTACCATTTCGTGACATTGTGAAGGACCCTCGGCCACAGAGATTTCGAAATGACCCACAGTATCAAAATCATTTCATGAATGTGTGGAAATCTTGCCCTTCTGTGGCATCTAGACCGGTCTCTCAACTGTTTGAGCCAACCAACATGAGAGGAGTTGTCAACGACCACACATATGCTGGTAGCCTTGAGACTGCATGCCTACAAAACCTTGGTGTCATTGAAGTAGATAACAACATGCAACATACACTTGAAGCTTCAACAAGAGGCCAATCAGCCAACTGTTCTTGGCACCAAGAAAGAGCGAAGCGCCTTACTTCTTCTACATTTGGAAGAATTTGTAAATTGACTGACAGGACTGACAAGCAGGCATATGCACAAAGTCTAGCGTGTAAGCCTGCCCAGTTGAAAGTTAAACCCATAGTGCATGGCAGGAAATATGAACCAGTTGCTTTAAGAAAATTTGCAGCAGCTACAGGTAAAGAGGTGAAGGACTGTGGGCTGTTTGTTTCACAGACGTATCCATATTTGTCAGCATCTCCTGATGGTCTGGTAAAAGAAGGGGATTCTCTTGTTGTGGTGGAAGTAAAATGTCCCTATAGTTGCAAAGACACGCCCATCTCACCAAAAAGAGTGCCATTTTTGGAGATGAATGAAGGAAAACTCTGTCTGAAAAAGTCGCATGATTATTTTTATCAGGTGCAAGGTCAAATGCTTTGTACAGGGGCACAGAAGGCTTACTTTGTTGTCTTTACAGTTGTAGACATGGCCATTGTAGAAATTCTCAGAGATGACACATTTATCGCCAACATGACTGTGAAGCTAACAGAATTTTTTGAAAGCAATTTCAGACAGGTTTTGTTGGAATTGTACCTTTACAGAACGTATGTTGAAAATGAAGGTGGGGATGTCAATGAACAGGATAGCCATTGTGAGACTGAAGGTGGACAATAGAATGGATGAACAGAGATCTGAGTTTTTGTAAATCTTTTAATGAATATCTTTAGTAGAAGTAGTAGCTATATATGTATACACACATTATTTGCCTTTTTAGGCCAGAAAAGAGGTTTGTTTTCAGTTTTTTCTGCAAAGAACAGTAGTTTGAAACCTGATGGGATTGATTCCTTGGAACTTTTTTTTTTTCAAAATTAGTTACAATTTGCAAGCATACTCTTTGTACACCATGTACAGAACTGTATTGCCTATTTTATAATACTTTGTAAATTGTTTTGTCAAATTGCAACAATTTCATTTCCTTATAATGTGCATTCCGAATGATAGCAGGTTGTTACACAGATAAATGTCGAATTTATTGCTTTCCTTTCCGTAGTGCGGTTCCATAAATTATAATGTAGTCCAATAAGTCTGGTTTTTGTAGTTGATTTAAAATGAAACAACTTATTTAATTATAAAATTTAAATGATGACAACCTAGTGCTAATTTATTGTTTTAGATTTCTCTACTTGTCCCAGGTGCTGGGCCAGGAACAGTAAGAGCCTGTTATCTCCAAAAGAGATTGTGTGGGTCTGGATGTTTTTGGTTTTTTTAATTTCCAGATTTAAATCAAAGTTGAAAGGGGGGGCGTGATGTACCTTGTTCATGTTGAACTATCTAGATGCTGACGGCATTGTATTGTATTTACAGATTTTAATCTAGCATATGTACCTTTTTACATCTGGAAATACTTTGAAATAGTTTGGAACCATAATGCGCCAAAAGTCTGTCTGTCGGTCAGTCTGTCTTTCCATCGTCAGCCATATGTCAAGAACCACTAAACAGATTTTGACCAAACTTCACATGAACATAGCCTATGTTCATGTCCTGCCTCCCATGCCATATTTGTTTGCACTACCGCAAAGGTGCACATTGTTTTGTTGGAAATACATTTGAATGGATTGTCATCTTGATTTTTTACTTTTAGAAAAACTGATTTGCAGAAGAGATACTCAAAAGTGTAGCTATTGTAACCACTCTGAAATCTGTAGAGAAGTGTGTTGGCCCCATAAAACAACCCCCCCCCTCCCCCCCCCCCAAGAAAAAAAAGGAAATGAAAAAATAATAATAAAATAAAGAAATAAAATAATTTAAGAACTACATGAAACAATAAATAATATATATAAATTTTTTTACTGATGTACGTTTTTGTATTTGGGTTAGAGGAAACTTTTTTTTGGTGGGGGGTGGGGTGTGTGTGCTGGTTCTTATTATTGGTAGTAGTCGCAACTCCGCATTTGTGTGATTTTTGCAACATTTTACTTTTTCTTTTGATGATTTTGAGTTCATTTCTATACTTTTTGTGTATGGTGTCAAGAATTGTACTAATTTGAAAATGCTGTAAGTGCCCATAGTCACACATGGTGGTGTGTGTGACACGTGTTTCTTAATTATTTACTGCATTGCTGTTACTTGGAATTATTAAATTTGGTCTACCGACCGAAGTGTTTATTACATCTACTCACTGTGTGTGTGCCTTTCAAAAAAAACTATCTCTCAAAACTTACGACTAAGCAGCGTGAGAAAGAAAACAAATATCACACCAAACAGTATAAGTTGTTTTTTAAAAAGGGAGATTATTCACTACTCAACTTCTAAACCTAAAGTTTTAAGATTTTCCACCTTATTTGCCCACCGCAATGCTTCATAGTAAATAGTAATGCAGTAAAACAATATACACTAAAGACTAGAACTTGATTTCAATTCAAGCTGTATGTATGACCAATGTACAACTACAAGAAGTGGAAAGCTGAAAGTGGATTTCTGTTTAAAACTTGTAGGTTATATTTTATGCTAAAACTTTAAAGTAATAATAAAGTAAAACATTACATACAATAAAAACATGGCATGAGGAAAACTTGAACAGTAATGCTTATTCCCAAATCTTTTCAAATGTTTGGTACATATCAAGATTTTATTCTCCATAACAACACGTGAATATATGCACTTAAAGAATTATAGATGTGACTAGAAACAAGCACCATCAGTATTGGACAAAGGCAACAAGAATATACGCACACACTGGATATGTGTAAATGGCAAATGATTGCACCCTCTCTTTCTCCCGATACTCGCACTACTAGTACTCCATTTGAAAAATAAAACCACACAAACAAACGAGTGACAGCACTGAACAACTGTTCAATAGTGTAGTGAAAAAAATATGTCTGTTCACAAAGTTCTGCAAACAAAAGCAATGTGACTATGAAATGTACAGGAAAGAAACTTGGGCATATCAAAACAAAAATTAGTAACATTCTAAATTACAATATTTATAAATAAGATTAAGAGCTAGTTTCCTTCTGTGATAAAATTTAAGGACACTGCACATGCAGCTGATGCCATTTGTTTCATGTTGTAAGGGATTAGGGCAATTATTAGTCTGTCCGCCTGCCTCTTAGTCTTACCTGTACTGTTCTATGAAAACAAGAAGATATCATCTTATGCAAAACGACTGACAATTGTTTTCCTGAAATTGCATAAGTAAAAACAGACAGTGATGATCTGAGTAGCCAGTTTTGTCTCAAGCACACCAAGGTGGCTATGACAGATTCTGAACACTTTAGCCATTCCAATGACTCTTTCCACATGGACACGCTTACTTGCTATTTTTCTATCATTGTGTCGAGTGGCAGGGCTCAGCCTATTCTTCTTTTTGAAGAAGGCAGGGATGTTAATGCTGACATCTCTAACAGCAAAAATATCTTGCACATTAAAACCTTTATCAGCCATGATTGAATCCTTTGGTGCACATAGGGTTGTCAGTGCAGAACGTTCCACTACCTGCCTATCACTAGCTGAACCACCAAAAGCATCAGACACAAATGATGTCAGGCCACCCGGGGTCACACCAATAAGCACTTTCATGGTGTTACCATGCTTGTAGCTTGAAAAAGATGCTTTCTGGGCTCTGGGGTTTGAAGGATGCTTTACACGGATTTCAGTAGCATCCACAATGACCCTAGTTGAGGGAAATTTCTTTTTAAAATCAATAGGACAATGGTATGAGACAAGGTTCCTTTGTGGCCACCAATCCACTTCCTTCCACTGGAAGTAACAGAAGTTTATCCATGTAACAAAAACATTTTGAACTGTGAATTCAGACACCTTAAACATCCTTGCCAACTCAAAATGTGTGTAGTGCCGTCTCAGTTTGACAAGCATCAATAAGAACTGATTCAATGGGGTCAAAACATGGCATGATTCACTATATGCATAGTTCAAATGATTAACATTTTTACCCAGTGACCAAAAGGCATGCATAAACACATCAAATGTGTCCAATCCAGTATAAAACTGAACAAGCGTATCAGACATTTGTATTCTATCAACGCATACATACGGCATCTCATTCATTTGATCACATTTACAGGTGCTACTATTAACACCCACATTTTGATCAATTCTAACATCTGCAAGATTATCATCAGCAATTATACCAAACTCATTTCCAATCAAATCACAGCTTTGTGCAAGTGGAACATCTACATCTATCAGTTCTGGCTCTCCCTCACCACACATTGTCTCAACAGTTGTGTCTTCACAGATGGGAATTTCTATTTCAGTAAACACTCTTTTCTGTTCTCTCTCTGTGTCTTTCTGAGTCTGTTTTTCTGCTGCTTGGTCTGCCCACTGTTTAGCAAGTGATGTCTGCTCACCTTGTACACGCTCTAACTGTCGCAGAGTCCGTCTTGACTGACATTCTGTGTCGATTTTAGTCCACTGAAATACACTGGGAACTGCATCTTTTTTCAAGAACTTGCGCACCCTCTTTGAGCCTGCAACATAAAGGAGTAACACATTTGGTTTGGTTATTACCAATATGAAGCAAACTTTGTATGACTAATGGCATACTGTTAAATCTATTTGGTAGCATATCCAAAATATGGTTTTCCTTTTGGTGATCACCACATCAATTTTGGTGTCTGGTTATATAAACAGAAAATAATAATGCCTTGTAACCAACTACTAGAACACATTGCGCCAACGGTCTTAATCAGTGGTAGGCCTACCATTGTATTTGATAGCAGCCTAGTACTAGCAGGCATGATTCATTGGGAGTCAGCAGTAGTTGTAGTAGTAGGCCTACTTGGCAGCCTAGTAGTAGTAGTACAAGGCATGGTAGGATCACTTCCAAGTTGTTGGCATATTGCACAGAAAAGTAGAACCTACGTTGTTAAATGCGGTTTTTTTTTGGTTGTTTTTTTTAATGGACGAAACATATATAGATCTACTAACCTTCTTGTGTGTTTGGTGACTGATGGTAATCGGATTCCAAGAAGTGTTTTCGACAAACAATACTGTGCGGCGTCGGCTCAAACTTGTCGCGCCTGATAGCGACTAGCCATCTTTTTCGTCGATTTGTGTCCTTCGGAAAAAGGTGTCCCGATCTATTCGAGCAATATGGTACACAGCAACCGCCGTTTGGCATGATTTAAATTGTTTAAAACTGAGGAAAGTACGACCAACTGATTCAACACGTTATGTGTGTTGTTTACACATGTCTGTTCATAGACTTCAAGAAGGCGTTTGACCGAGTCTGGCATGCAGCTCTATGGGCAACAATGAAAGTGTACAACATCAGCCCTAAAATTATTGAAGTCATCAAAAGCCTGTATGACAAGGCTACCAGTGCAGTCCTCCACAACAGAGCCATCGGGAATTGGTTCAGAACAACAATCGGTGTGCGTCAAGGATGCCTACTCTCTCCAACACTCTTCAACATCTTCCTAGAGCGCATCATGTCGGATGCTCTTGCAGACCATGAAGGCACAGTCAGCATAGGGGGTAGAGCAATCTCCAATCTTCGTTTTGCAGATGACATTGATGGATTGGCTGGAGAGGAACAAGAACTTGAAAAGCTGGTACAGAGGCTTGACACCACCTCCAAAGCCTATGGAATGGAAATAAGTGCAGAGAAGACCAAAATGATGACCAACAACACCAATGGCATCAATACGGACATCAAAGTCCAAGGCCAATCCCTCGACACAGTGCATAGCTTCAAATATTTAGGAGCCATTGTATCAGACAATGGGTCCCGACAGGAAGTCCTCTCCAGGATCGCACAAACAACTGCTGCCCTGACAAGGTTGAAGCCCATTTGGAAAGACAGGACCATCAGTCTACATTCCAAAGTAAGACTGCTGCGCTCCCTTGTCATCTCCATCTTCCTATATGCTTGCGAAGCATGGACCCTCACAGCAGATCTCCAACGAAGAATACAAAGCATGGAGATGAGGTGCTACAGAAGACTTCTGGGCATTTCCTATACCCAACACATCACCAACGACGAAGTCCGACAGACCATCACACAAGCCATTGGACAACACGATGACCTGCTAACAGTGGTGAAGAAACGGAAACTTCGGTGGTATGGCCACGTCACCAGATCATCAGGCCTTGCAAAGACTATTCTGCAAGGCACAGTGCAAGGAGGTAGAAGAAGAGGGAGACCGAAAAAGAGGTGGGAGGACAACATTCGAGAATGGACTGGTTTGACACTGAGCGAAGCCATCAGGGCTGCTGAGGACAGAGAAAGATGGAGTATGCTGGTTAAACGATCATCTGTGGTGCCCCTACGACCTTCGGGTTACGGGACAGGATAGGATAGGATAGGATGTGTGTTGTTTATTCCGGAAGCGTAGCCTCAAGTCCCTATTACAGACAGAGCCCCCTAGCGAGAGCGCTGAGTACTATTCCAGCTAAGTCGACCATTTACGCTAGCTCTGATAGTCTTTGGCGCACTGTGCGGCGGCGTCCTTATCTTGTCGTTCCTGCCCTTTGCGGAGCCAAGAAGGTTGGATGCCAACATGACTGAGTATAAGAGCCCATTACGATCCCAAGACAACTTAGTGTAACAGCCAAGGGAGATTTCAGCCACCGACTACTCGCTCAGCTTCTGACACTCTGTATAGGTATTTTTATGGGGGACTGAACGGGAAACCAAGGTCACCCGACTATTGAGAAGTGGGTCAGAGTGTGCGTGTGTGTGGGTGGCCCGGTGTGTGTGTTTGTGCGTGCATGCGTGCGTGCAAATGACTGTATGCGTGTATATGTGAACGTCTGCCTGCGTGTGTATATCTATATACATGACCGGCATAAAATGCCGAGATGGTGGTAAAACACCAGATGTTCGTTTTATGTTCTGGAGTAAATTAATAATAATAATAATAATAATAATAATAATAATAATAATAATAATAATAATAATAATAATAATAATAATAATGGATGCTATCACGCGCTTTCCTTCAGTCGAACTCAAAGAGCGGCGATCTCTTCACATCGCTATTACAGAAAACGGAAGTGAAAACAAATTTTATCAGAGTAGCCGGAACAAAACCCCTCGTTGTCCTGAAATAGTATCCTACCTAAGTGTGGTGAAGTTGGTCCTATACGAGGGTCCTGAAATAGTATCCTACCTAAGTGTGGTGAAGTTGGTCCTATACGAGGGTCCTGAAATAGTATCCTACCTAAGTCTGGTGAAGTTGGTCCTATACGAGGGTCCTGAAATAGTATCCTACCTAAGTCTGGTGAAGTTGGTCCTATACGAGGGTCCTGAAATAGTATCCTACCTAAGTGTGGTGAAGTTGGTCCTATACGAGGGTCCTGAAATAGTATCCTACCTAAGTGTGGTGAAGTTGGTCCTATACGAGGGTCCTGAAATAGTATCCTACCTAAGTGTGGTGAAGTTGGTCCTATACGAGGGTCCTGAAATAGTATCCTACCTAAGTGTGGTGAAGTTGGTCCTATACGAGGGTCCTGAAATAGTATCCTACCTAAGTGTGGTGAAGTTGGTCCTATACGAGGGTCCTGAAATAGTATCCTACCTAAGTGTGGTGAAGTTGGTCCTATAAGAGGGTCCTGAAATAGTATCCTACCTAAGTGTGGTGAAGTTGGTCCTATACGAGGGTCCTGAAATAGTGTCCTACCTAAGTGTGGTGAAGTTGGTCCTATACGAGGGTCCTGAAATAGTATCCTACCTAAGTGTGGTGAAGTTGGTCCTATACGAGGGTCCTGAAATAGTATCCTACCTAAGTGTGGTGAAGTTGGTCCTATACGAGGGTCCTGAAATAGTCTCCTACCTAAGTGTGGTGAAGTTGGTCCTATACGAGGGTCCTGAAATAGTCTCCTACCTAAGTGTGGTGAAGTTGGTCCTATACGAGGGTCCTGAAATAGTCTCCTACCTAAGTGTGGTGAAGTTGGTCCTATACGAGGGTCCTGAAATAGTCTCCTACCTAAGTGTGGTGAAGTTGGTCCTATACGAGGGTCCTGAAATAGTCTCCTACCTAAGTGTGGTGAAGTTGGTCCTATACGAGGGTCCTGAAATAGTCTCCTACCTAAGTGTGGTGAAGTTGGTCCTATACGAGGGTCCTGAAATAGTCTCCTACCTAAGTGTGGTGAAGTTGGTCCTATACGAGGGTCCTGAAATAGTATCCTACCTAAGTGTGGTGAAGTTGGTCCTATACGAGGGTCCTGAAATAGTATCCTACCTAAGTGTGGTGAAGTTGGTCCTAAACGAGGGTCCTGAAATAGTATCCTACCTAAGTGTGGTGAAGTTGGTCCTATACGAGGGTCCTGAAATAGTATCCTACCTAAGTGTGGTGAAGTTGGTCCTATACGAGGGTCCTGAAATAGTATCCTACCTAAGTGTGGTGAAGTTGGTCCTAAACGAGGGTCCTGAAATAGTATCCTACCTAAGTGTGGTGAAGTTGGTCCTATACCAGGGTCCTGAAATAGTATCCTACCTAAGTGTGGTGAAGTTGGTCCTATACGAGGGTCCTGAAATAGTATCCTACCTAAGTGTGGTGAAGTTGGTCCTATACGAGGGTCCTGAAATAGTATCCTACCTAAGTGTGGTGAAGTTGGTCCTATACGAGGGTCCTGAAATAGTATCCTACCTAAGTGTGGTGAAGTTGGTCCTATACGAGGGTCCTGAAATAGTATCCTACCTAAGTGTGGTGAAATTGGTCCTATACGAGGGTCCTGAAATAGTATCCTACCTAAGTGTGGTGAAGTTGGTCCTATACGAGGGTCCTGAAATAGTATCCTACCTAAGTGTGGTGAAGTTGGTCCTATACGAGGGTCCTGAAATAGTATCCTACCTAAGTGTGGTGAAGTTGGTCCTATACGAGGGTCCTGAAATAGTCTCCTACCTAAGTGTGGTGAAGTTGGTCCTATACGAGGGTCCTGAAATAGTATCCTACCTAAATGTGGTGAAGTTGGTCCTATACGAGGGTCCTGAAATAGTATCCTACCTAAGTGTGGTGAAGTTGGTCCTATACGAGGGTCCTGAAATAGTATCCTACCTAAGTGTGGTGAAGTTGGTCCTATACGAGGGTCCTGAAATAGTATCCTACCTAAGTGTGGTGAAGTTGGTCCTATACGAGGGTCCTGAAATAGTATCCTACCTAAGTGTGGTGAAGTTGGTCCTATACGAGGGTCCTGAAATAGTATCCTACCTAAGTGTGGTGAAGTTGGTCCTATACGAGGGTCCTGAAATAGTATCCTACCTAAGTGTGGTGAAGTTGGTCCTATACGAGGGTCCTGAAATAGTATCCTACCTAAGTGTGGTGAAGTTGGTCCTATACGAAGGTCCTGAAATAGTATCCTACCTAAGTGTGGTGAAGTTGGTCCTATACGAGGGTCCTGAAATAGTATCCTACCTAAGTGTGGTGAAGTTGGTCCTATACGAGGGTCCTGAAATAGTATCCTACCTAAGTGTGGTGAAGTTGGTCCTATACGAGGGTCCTGAAATAGTATCCTACCTAAGTGTGGTGAAGTTGGTCCTATACGAGGGTCCTGAAATAGTATCCTACCTAAGTGTGGTGAAGTTGGTCCTATACGAGGGTCCTGAAATAGTATCCTACCTAAGTGTGGTGAAGTTGGTCCTATACGAGGGTCCTGAAATAGTATCCTACCTAAGTGTGGTGAAGTTGGTCCTATACGAGGGTCCTGAAATAGTATCCTACCTAAGTGTGGTGAAGTTGGTCCTATACGAGGGTCCTGAAATAGTATCCTACCTAAGTGTGGTGAAGTTGGTCCTATACGAGGGTCCTGAAATAGTATCCTACCTAAGTGTGGTGAAGTTGGTCCTAAACGAGGGTCCTGAAATAGTATCCTACCTAAGTGTGGTGAAGTTGGTCCTATACGAGGGTCCTGAAATAGTATCCTACCTAAGTGTGGTGAAGTTGGTCCTATACGAGGGTCCTGAAATAATATCCTACCTAAGTGTGGTGAAGTTGGTCCTATACGAGGGTCCTGAAATAATATCCTACCTAAGTGTGGTGAAGTTGGTCCTATACGAGGGTCCTGAAATAGTATTCTACCTAAGTGTGGTGAAGTTGGTCCTATACGAGGGTCCTGAAATAGTATCCTACCTAAGTGTGGTGAAGTTGGTCCTATACGAGGGTCCTGAAATAGTATCCTACGTAAGTGTGGTGAAGTTGGTCCTATACGAGGGTCCGAACCTGCGATCATTGGCATTGGAAACCAGCACCCTATCAACAGTGCTACCAGGCCGCCCACAAATCTGCACGTTGAAATCTTCCAGCGCCGACAAGTCTTCATCATCATCATCATCATCATCATCATCATCATCATCATCATCGTCATCGTCATCTTCATCATCGTCGTCGTCGTCGTCATCTTCATCATTGTCGTAGTCATCATCATCATCGTAGTCGTCGTCATCGTAGTCATCATCATCATCATCGTCGTAGTCATCATCGTCATTGTAGTCTTCGTAGTCATCATCATCATCATCATCATCATCTTCGTCGTCTTCGTAGTCATCATCATCATCATCGTCGTCATAGTCGTCGTCGTCATCATCATAACCATCATCATCATCGTCGTCATCATCATCATCATCATCATCATCATCATCATCATTATTATTATCATCGTCATCGTCTTCGTAGCCATCATCATCATCGTCGTAGTAGTCATCATCATCATCATCATCATCATCATCATCATCATCATCATCATCATCATCATCTTCTTCTTCTTCTTCTTCTTCTTCTTCTTCTTCTTCTTCTTCTTCTTGTTGTTGTTGTTGTTCTTCTTCTTCTTCTTCTTCTTCTTCTTAGTCTTCTTCTTCGTGGTTTGAAAATAAATGTATTCAACAAAGCAGACAATAATACAAGGCCAAACATCAGGGCGCACAGAAGAACGAGGTTTAAATGAGTGCTACAAGTAATAAATAATGTATCAAAAAAATCATTGGCAAACGACAGCAAACAACAATCAAAACATAGATATAAATGCAAGAAACAAAAAAAACTAAACAAAAAGAAATAAATACAAAATTTAATTTAAAAAAAAGAATTAGAATTGAATAGAACAATAATGGCAAACACAAAAGTCTGTGAAGTTATGATTTCTTCTCCTTCATCTTCTCCTCCTCCTCCTCCTCCTTGCTGACATTATGTATACGCCGTTGATTTTAATTAATTTATTTATTTTAATTCATTAATTAATTAATGTTGTATTAGTTATCTAATTATTTATTTACTTAATTATTTATTTATTTAATGTTACGTCTATTTACATCTTTCATTTTAGACACATACTTCGTTGACACGAAGAATAAAGTCCACACCTGCGAGAAGCGCACGTCGTCAGTCAGACTTGGTATCATACAAGACGTCTAAGCTGTTGTGTTGTTAGTTTACATCAGATAATGGGTGTTTCTCGGCAGGAGGGGAAGGCCAATTTGGCTCCACATTTAGCACTTTTCCTTCTTCTTCTCTCCATGTAGATGTCATAAATCTAGTGCATGAGAGAGAGAGAGAGAAAGAGAGTGAGAGAGAGAGGGAGAGAGAGAGATGTGTCAAATTATATTGGTGTGCGTGCGCGCATATTATGTGTGTATGTGTGTGTGTGTATGTGTGATGCATGTATGTGTGTGATCATGTGTGTGTGTTGTGTGTGCACTCGCAATGTGAAGCCTCCGATTTGTAAAATTTTCTTAAGTGGATTTCTTTGGTTCTTTCATATTTCTTTTTTTTTTTTTAAATTTAATTTCTATTTTTTACAATTTTATTTTCCTAAAGTACGAGCGAACTGACATTTTCTTTTTGTTTGCGATAAATTAGCTTTGCGACAGAAAAATAAAAATAATATCAATAAAATGAAAGATCCACACACGCACACACACACACGCACACCTACACACACACCCACACACACACACATCTTAAAAGGACCCAAAATAACACATTTCATCGTCACAGATCCTTTTATAACTCACACTGATCCAATATATCCTATCCTATCCTATCCTATAACTCGGAAGTCGTTGGTTAACCACAGATGATCGTATAACCTGAATTACTCCAAAAAAAATATATTATTTTTTTTCGTCCTCAGCAGTCCTCATGGCTTCACTCAGTGTCAAGCCAGTCCATTCTCGAATGTTGTCTTCCCATCTCTTTTTCTGTCTCCCTCTTCTTCTGCCTCCTTGCGCCGTGCCTTTTAGAATAGTCTTTGAAAGACCTGATTCTCTGTTGATGTGGCCATACCATCGGAGTTTTTACCACTGTGAGCATGTCATTGTGTTGTCCAAGGGCTTGTGTGATGGTCTGTCGGACTTCGTTCGTTTGTTTGTATGTAGATTATAGTCACACGACACTTTCGCATATAGGTGACTACTGGACCGATTTATACTGACACCAGCGGGCCAGTTGTTGGTAAAGGGGAAAATAATATGATCACACGTTAACTAATCCGGGATTCGAACCAGCGACCTTTCGGTTACTAGCAAGACGCTCTTACCAACTGAGCTACCCGGCCCCTCGTTCGTGCCGGGGAGTTCTGTATAAATAGTACTCCGTTTTATCAATCTACTATTCTATCTTTTTAGCTAGACCAGTCACCTAACTTTTTTTCTTGAAACCTCTTTCAAAATTACTCTTTTTTGTATGAGGTCTGTTGGGTGATCTTGGGAATATTGGACGCTTTCTGTAAATGGTCACATGATATTATTTAGCAATTTAGACATTTTATATTTTGTATGTGTTTTGTTGATATTTTATAATGATGTTTATACTCTATTTTGTTTTTGTAAACAGGGGTTTGACAAATTGGAGTATCCCCTGCATGTCATGCCTTTATTGTACAGTGACGACCGGCTGGTGGAGTGCCTTCAAGGTTACAACTAGGGTTGTTGTTTGTAGATTATAGTCACGCGACGCTTTCGCATATAGGTGACTACTGGACCTATTTATACTGACACCAGCGGGCCAGTTGTTGGTAAAGGGGAAAATAATATGATCACACGTTGACCAATCCGGGATTCGAACCAGCGACCTTTCGGTTACTAGCAAGACGCTCTAGGGTTGTTTCAGCAGATCTTTTATACGAATCAAGAGTGACTCCTCTTTCAACACAGTCGTGGTCCTGATTTTGTGGTCCTGATTCGACTCTTTGCAGTCCACTGGTCCCTGTAAGCCACGAATAACTAACTAAACTCTTTTTCTGTCTCCCTCTTCTTCTGCCTCCTTGCACCGTGCCTTGCATGATGATCTTTGCGATACCTGATACCATACCTGTCAAGTGCTACGGATTTTTGCGTGGCGCTACGCATTTTAAACATTTTCCCATTGCTACGGCGTATCACAAAGCTGCTACGCAATTTTTCAAAAGTGACGATAATATTTTTTAACCAAGGGGGTTTTCGCGCGAAAGTAGTCTGTTCCGGTAGATTCCGGTTTAAAGACACTTAGTAAAAGCACCGCACTTCCGACACACGTGTTCGTTCAGGTATAGGATCGGGAAATTCAAAAGTAGGTCCTTTACCGCCGATAAAATGTTTAGTACAGATGTAGGTGTGCTTTTAACGTTTTGCACCGTGAAGGCATTTGCTCCTGTAGTCGGCTGACCGCACGCTTTCACCCATTCTTTTCACATTTCCAAGTTGACATTCGGTTGTGGAAAGTAAATAAAGTCAACTCCTTACATGTGAGGTTTATGTTTTCGCCGTGAATAGCTTTTGCAAATACCATAACAATTTTTGTTCACCATCGCTGCTGCAAACTTCGTACTTTAGTATAGAGTCATGATGTGTCAGCAAAGACATGAGGTTTTATATTTAATTCGTTGATCAACTGAGAGCCAGTGTAGTTTTTGAATAATAATATTTAATAATAATAATAATAATAATAATAATAATAATAATAATAATAATAATAATAATAATAATAATAACAGGCAATTTATACAGCGCTTTCCAAAATCACAAAGCGCTTTACACAAACAAATGTAAATACAACATGCATACCTTGGTCAATAACACGCAACAACATACGCATCCCAACACCAAAAAAAAAAAACCACACTCACTCAGGGCGCCTAAGAAAAGGCCTCACTAAAAAGATGCGTCTTCAAGTTCAATTTAAAAGACGCTAGTGAAGGACTGTGACGGACGGACCGAGGTAGCGAGTTCCAGGTCTGAACAGAGAAGAAACTGAAGGCTCGACCACCGTGTCTCACCCTGTGGTATTCTGGTACACGGAACATCCTTTCATCTGCAGACGAGCGGAGAGAGCGAGAAGGAACATAGACAGTCAAAAGTTCGAAAAGATAGCTAGGAGCAGTTCCAGAGATGATGTGGTAGCAAAGACATGAGGCTTTATATTTAATTCGTTGTTCAACAGGAAGCCAGTGTAGTTCTTGAAAGAGGGGCGTGCAATGCTGTGATTTTCGTGCTGCTGCTGCTGATGATGATGATGCTGATGACGATGATGATGATGTTAACGATGATGATGAACAACAGCAGTAGCAGCACCACCACCACCAACAACAGCGACAACAATAACAAAAACAACAATAACAAGAACAACATCCACAACAAGAGCAAAAGGACACAGCTTTAAGTGACAAAATTAACTTTATGTCTAGAGGTAGGCCTACTTCTAACTGCAATGTTTTGCCAAGAGCAGAAATACGATAAAAGCATTAACACACATCGTCCAGTCAAGCTGGTCCGTCTATTAACACCAGCCAAGTCTTTCATCTTTAGCTTGTAGGCCTACAGGACAGCCACAGGCGAATAATTCTGCACTTAGGTCTCCAACTTATATATTAATGTACTTAACTTACGAACATCAGTTACCATCCATTCAGAAGGACACACATGAAAGTTATCAGTGACCAAGTTAACTTTGGATCTGCACATACACATGTACATTTAGAGGTATCTCAATGCGTTGTGTGGGTTTGTTTTTTAATATTTGACCGGGGGGGGGGGGGGGGGGGTGCATGTGATGTTAGTCTCATACATTGGATCTCTACTTCTAAATGCTTGACTGGAAATGTTAAAAAACAAAACAACAACAGCGATGTTAGTCCCAAAACCAATGACTTTCTATTTCATCATGCCATCCTAAGTCAGCCAGATGATAAGAAGAAGAAGAAGAAGAAGAAGAAGAAGAAGAAGAAGAAGAAGAAGAAGAAGAAGAAGAAGAAGAAGAAGAAGAAGAAGAACAAGAACAAGAACAAGAACAAGAACAAGAACAAGAACAAGAACAAGAGCAACAACAACAACAACAACAACAATAATGGATGCTATATATATGCGATTTTTTTTCCCAAATCATCAAGAAGGCTCAAAACGCGGCGATCTGTACCAACACACACGCTCATAATTATGTTTCACCCACTCTCTCACACACGCAACATCTATTTCTTAAAGATGTGGTGTCAAGGCCGGGAGATCGCTATTAGAGGACGGAAAGGAAATCGATTTTTTTTAATGTTGAAATTTTAGATTGACTGCATCCAATACCATTATTGAAGGGAGGGAGGAAACCGGAGTACCCGGGGAAAACCTTCGGTGACAGGAATACACCACGAATACTCTCGTACCTAAGTCACATAAGTTCGTCCACTTGGGGGTAATCGAAACCGCGACCTTCGGCACAAGAATCCGGCGACGAACCCATTTATGCCACGAGGAAACACCGTCATGCAGCTTCGTATTTGTGACAAAACAGAACTTGGGTCTATGACTTGTTCTTATATACATCCCCCATCCCTTTAACTAGCTGAAAGAGCTGCTCAAGGCGCAGGCAGGAAACTCCAACTAACACAAAGCCACCCAAGCCGCGCCAATTCCCAACATTGCATTTTCTTGAATGGGACGGAGATGTGCAACAAACTCAAGCCGCCCATTATATCTTCAAATAATCATGCGTTGTTACCACCAGTTTCTACATAACGCATCTCTCGATCTTTGATGGCCAAAACACACCCACACACACACACACACACACACACACACACACACACACACACACACACACACACACACACACACACACACACACACAAACCCCAGCTAAGAAAAGTCTATCTACTTTTTTTTAAGTTTACTTCGCTGCAGGTACAGATACGATATGAGTCCATCCATCGTTCATCATTCTTCCGGCCCATCCATCATTTCAGCCAGGTCATTCCTCCATTTCGTTACACGCCACATTTCTCAGTGACAAAAGTTGAAGTTGGATCTCGACTCCCCCCATCCTACCCCCTCCCTCCCCTCCCCCCCACCCCACCCCTCTTCGAAAAAGAAACAAAAAACCCTTGTAACTTTATTGATTGAGAAGAAATGTATCATTTCTGGGCAAGCGCTTATAGCCATCGACATCTTTATTTCCTTTTCGGATGAGCATAACCCGAGGTCTAATCTGTGCGCCCACACATTCCCCAGCATGGACTTGAAAGATCCTGACGCTCATGTCCGAAACGGGTGAGTGCCGGCTACACCAATACAACCAGCATGCATTAGCTCCCTTTCCTTTCCCAGGATTGCGCTCAGTTGTCTGGGTGTCAGACGATGTCTCCAAGGGCTGCAAGTGAGCGCTTCGAGCGGCTTGAGTTAGATTCTTTATTGGCCAGCGCCTTGAGCAGCCCCTGAGCTGGAAAGAGCGCTATATAAGAAGGAGTAAATAAAAATACAATAATATAAATATATCTTTCCTTATTCGTCCACTTGTCCACGCAATACACTCCAGACCTAAATACTGAAGATTTTGTTGACACCAAGTCAGAGGGTATGAGAGTCTACTTCGAAATGTACCAAACAGCTGCGGCTGGGATGTGATACTTATGCCAACATCTGCCACTAATAATAGTATTTTGGGTGCTGAGTCATTTCGAAATCATCCATTCCATTTTATGAATCTCTCTCTCTCTCTCTCTCTCTCTCTCTCTCTCTCTCTCTCTCTCTCTCTCTCTCTCTTTCTTTCTCTCTCTCACTCACTCACACACACATCGCCATTTCTATTCATTGGGGAGAAGAGGTGGGGAGGGGAGAGGGAGAGGGAGGGGGCGCAAATGGATCCCCTACAAACACATCTACACACACCCGGACCCAAATGAGGAAATACGCACTTTCACCTACCATGAACCCATCTTCGCCCATTTGTCTTAGACTGGGAAGATTGAAAAACTAGACTGGTGACTTCCAAGCAGGCGATTCCCGCAGTTCAACCCTTTATCAATTTATATAACAGCCTCTCCTTGGAATATTCGGCGTTATGAATGAATGAATAATTTATAAAGCGCGTAAATATCTCCACGCCGACGGGCATGATCGCAGCGCTGGTGGGAGGGAGGTGGATAAACACACACACACACACACACACACACACACACATACCCTCCCCCCCAACACACACACACAGACAGTGGCGGGAAGGGTGCATAGATCATAACTTAACATTTTAACTTCTTCACTATCGCTCAACACATTCTAGTAGGCAGACCAGTCAATTAACATTTATGCAATACTTTCACGCAGTGACTTATGAAATTGGGATGAGATCAGATAATTATACATCCAGATTAGCAAGAAGAGAAGAAATGTGTTTTCAAGTTTCTGCGAAATGCATCGACAGAGTCTGCTCTCTTTATGCCTTCTGGAAGAGCATTCCACCAGACCGGTGCAGTGTATCAGAAAGACCTCTGGCCATAGCTCTTAGTCCTACACTGCTTGTGCCCAGGAACAACAAAAAAAGACTTGGAAGCTGAGCGGCGGCTGCGAGATGGTTCGTACACATTCAGAAGTTCGAACAGGTATTCAGGAGTGTGCTCTTTAACTGCGCGATAGGCAACTGAAAGCAGTTTGTGTTTAATGCGTTTGTGGACAGGAAGCCAATGGAGTTGCTCAAGAATGGGGGTGATATGGACTGATTTACGACTTTTTGTGACCAATCGAGCTGCAGAATTCTGCGCAGATTGGAGGCGTTTGATCTGTATTTGAGGCAGATTGGCAAGAAGGCTGTTGCAATAGTCTAGTCTTGACAAGACCAAAGAGACAGCAACAGTGTTTGCTGCACTACGGGTCAGAGAAGAGCGGATTTTACCAAGAGCTCTTACATGAAACGCATTAGAACGCATTATCTCGTCCGGTCGTAAATAAATCACACAGCTATTACGATTCCCAAATCCCCCGATGAACTTTTGAACAATGTATTCCAGCCTTTTTCTTCGGCGTTTGGACAAACTATATAGCGGCGCTTTCGACTCGTGCTAACTTTAATAATAATCCCACAATCTAATATCCTATCAACATTTTACAAACTTCTACATCTCTGTACTACAACCGAAAATAGAAAAGAACGAAGGGATGAATAAATGTATTAAATAATTAATGTTAGCCCACCTCCTCCTAAAAAAAACACGCTACCACCACCACAACTACAAAATACGATTTTAAAACAAGGGCCAAACTATACTGGGGCAAATAATGTTCGTCATAATAATGTTCGTCATTTATAAGGCGCCTTAGCCTAAGGATCAAGGCGCTGGCCGATACAGGATCTAACTCAAACCGTCCGAGACGCCCACCCGCAGCCTTTGGCGCATGGTATGACGCCCGGACAACTGAGCACAATCCTGGGCAGCCAGGGATGGGGGAGAAGGACCAAGTGCATGCTGGGTGTGTTCTTGTTACCGGCACTCACCCGTCTAGGACATGAGCGTCAGGATCTTTAAAGTCCGTTATGATGGAATGTATGCGACACACAGACTAGACCTCGGTTTATACTCTCATCCGAAGGAGTAGGAAAACAGGAGTAAAGTGTCTTTCCCAGGGACACAACACAATGGCTCGGCCAGGGCTCGAACCCGGGACCTTCAGATCCTCAAGCCGAAGCACTACCATTAGACCACAGTGCCTCCCTTAAATGAAGAACGACCGCCTGCATCTATACATATACACACCCACACCCACTCACTCGCACCTCTCCATCAAACACTATCATTCCACAATACCAACAGCAACAACAAATAAATAAAAATCTGAATCTGTTAATCTGAAGGGAAAAAACCAACATCGACAGCAACACCAATCGGCTTGGCAACAGAACATTCAAGATGCTTAATGGCGGCGGTCCTAAAAATGAAAAAGAATAAAATAAAAAATAAAATAAAACACAACAGAAGAATAATAAAACGACAACCAGTACAACGTCAAGTACTCACCGACATCGGCCTTGGTTCAGACACATGTTGATGCCTTTATCCGGGTCGCAGTAAGGGCCGTACTGACACTCGTTGCCGAAGAAGTTGTTGAAGCAATGGCATTTGTACTCCGAGAAGTCGGCGGAGGCTAGGCAATGGCCCAGAAACGAGCATTCGTTGACGCTGCAGGTGTCGTGCCGGACGGACGCCGATCGGTCCAGTATCTCGTAGGTGATGTTGAAGCCGTATACATTTTCCAGGAACTCCTCCACACGTAAGTGGATGTTGGTCATGTGATGGAGCACCAGATCCAGCACTAGGTAACGCTTGTAGGCCACCATGATGCGGATGTGGTCTTCGAAGTTGATCTGGCCCAGCGGGTTGCGGCCCGTGTAGGTCATTTCGTTGGTGTACTGGTCGTACTCGGTGACGTAGAAGGCGCCGCGCAGGAAGTACTGCGTGAAGTACAGGACGATCTTCTTGCCCGGTGGCGCCGCGATCACCCAGCGGCAGTCTAAGGGCAAGGGGAAGCGACCGGGAAAGTTCGGGGAATGCACCACACCTTTTGACTCGGACAGCCATCCTCCGCAGTCTCTGAACAACTCCAAAGCCAACGCCCCTCCGCCTACTCCTCGTCCTCCTTGGTGCCTCAAAATTGTCAATAGGACCACCCAGAACAAGAAAGAAGTTGCGCTAGTTCTAAAGATCATGGTTTCCACGAGTTCGATCTTTAGCAGAGAAACCTTCAGTGTAATGCAAGATGCAAACGTTCTCGTGTCACTAGTTTCATGGTAATGTACAACTTTCACTGTTACCGTTATTTGTTAAGCCTCTATACTCTAATAATCTACGTCCTTATCCACGGTTCGTAAGAATCGATCGGAGTTTTACCGTTAGACTACATGTTGTGTTGTTAGAATTACTCAGTAAGAACGAATGCTTGATAAATTTACAGAACAGCGTATCCCTACAGGAATTTACATTCTAGTGTTGTTAAAATCTACGACTGTCTCACTGCGTTACACTGGCTGCACTTCCGCTGACAGCGAGACTCGGCATCATCGTGCTTCAAATACACAGCGACGAAGTTTTAGCATTTACATCAAACTGTGTCGTTTGTGTGTTGGTATGGGAGATTTACCACAACGTTAGTCTCGTAACTCCTTTTTTTTTAAAGTGTTCTCTATCACACAGAAATCCACCGTTGAAAAAAACAAAACAAAAGTTCCTGCTGGTAACATCACAATCACATAAAATTACACAGCGCTTGATTCAGCCCACTGTTCTCGTTTCACCGGGACAACGGGTGGTACAAATTCCTTTCACTGTCTCAGCCAGTAAAATGCACTTTATGACGCCAGACTGTCACAGGCTTTACGGTTGTCTGCCCTAAACGCAAAACATACATCCGCCTCACAGATATATAACAACACTCCAGTATTTATCTGTTGTGTTTTTGGTGTGTGTTTTTTTTTAAACAAAAGTTACAGCCTTCTCTCCCAAATTGGCAATAAAACACAGGAATTCAACTGTTGTCTTCTTTTCTTTTTCTTCAAAAATCACAGTTCTCTCCCATTTAGCAAATAATATTTACAGTATTCAGTCTCCTTTTGTTCTTGTCCTAAGGGTCAGGTTGACATTTGTGTGCTGTCAGCAGTGAAACTGGTTTTGTGTGTAATCCAGTCACAATGTCAGCTGCTTTAGGGTGAGCTTTAGGTCAAGGTGCCTTGTGACTTTTAGGCCATTTACCAGGGACGCATCATACTGATTGCTGTAACACAGAATGACCATGAATCCTTGTGCACCTGAAAAAAGGAAAAAAGGGGGAATGTGATAGAGGTATATCTCGGGGCCAAGAGTTTTCACGTTTACTCCTCCTCCTCCTCCTCCACCTCCCCCTTCTTCTTCTTATTCTGCTTCTTCTTTTTCTTCTCCTCCTCCTCCTCCTCCTTCTTCTCTTCCTTTTCCTTCTTCTTTCTTCTTCTCATCTTCTTCTTCTTCTTTGTATTTTAGTCGGTCTGTCCGTTAGTTTGTCCATCGGTCTGTTGGAAGTCATATCTCAAGACCCACTGAATGGATTTTGACCAAACTTCAACGGAACATTACCTAGGTTACTGGCCTTCCTCCCGAACCCTCAAATTTGCTCTATCGCAAAGGTCAAGAGCAGTGGAGACATTTATTTGCTGAAATCGTTTTTCTCAATATCTCAAAAAAGGCTAACACGATTTTGTTGAGTTGTAGAATACAGGTACTTCAAATCATAGGCCATCTGTCAGGGGCAGTCGGGTTGTTTGTACTTTGGTCAGTCGGTCACTCCGTCGATTCGATTTTTTTTTTTTGGGGGGGGGGGGGGTTTAAAACACAAAATGTTTTACTATTTACTTTGTTGATATTTTACCTACAGCTAAACATGTTATTTCAATTGTATTTGTACATTTAATAATAATAATAATAATAATAATAATAATAATAATAATAATAATAATAATAATAATAATAATAATAATAATAATAATAATAACGACGGATGTTATATACGTGCTTTTCCCCAATTCACCAATTAGGCGCAAAACGCGGCGACCTGTATCAACATACACGCTCACATGTTTCACCCACCCTCACAAACCACACCCACACACATGTATTACTCAAACATGTGGTGTACGAGAGATTAAAGGCGAGGAGATCGCTATTGAAAGATATTTTCGAAGGTCAAGGTAACTGAGCTCGCGGTTGGTGGGGGAGACGGAGGCTCCGATGGTGCGGCCACGTTGCCAGAGCATCAGGCCTTGCAAAGGCCATCCTGCAAGGCACGGTGCAGGGAGGCGGATAGGGTGGGAGGGGGAGAAAGGTAGGGAGGGAGACGGAGATCGAGGTTTGGCGGTGGGGGAGGGGGGATAATCGAGAGTGGACTGCCTGGACACTGGGCGAGGCCTTTGGGGTTGCTGGGGACGGATAGGGATAGATTGCGCTGGTTGAGCGATCGTCTGTGGCGTGTTGCGGGATGGGATAGGATAGAAATTGAGCTTTCCCATTTTGTAAACGCGTTTGGCACTGCATGTACAAATTGCCTGACCTGATTTTGATTCTTTTTTCTCTCGTGGATATTTTCCTTTTGCTTCGTTATGATAAAGCCCAGTAACAACACTACTAAAAAAAAATTACAATTTTGTTTCGGCTATAAGCTTACGTGCGTGTCTGGAAATACATTTGAAAGTCTTGCCATCTTGTTTCTTCTTCTTGTTCTCTTTGTCGTTCTTTTTCTTCTCATTCATCGTCATTATATTATTACCATCATATCATCATCAACAACTAGAAAACATCAACAACAACACCAACAAAATAGTCATCATCATCATCATCATCATCATCATCATCATCATCATCATCCATCACCATCATCATCATCATCATCATCCATCACCATCATCATCATATTCAACAATATCATCATCATCATCATGACTCATCTCTGCATACTTTACGAGTTTACGAAAAATGTCGAGGTGTTTAATGACACCGAATGCGCTAAGGAAAATTTCAAAAGTGTTTTTAAGGCGGAGCGGTAATTTTAAAAACCTGCACCAGTTAAGATGGCACATGTTTTTGAGAGATTTACCACAACCACAACAACAACAACAACAACAACAACAACAACAACAACAACAACAACAAACACAGACACAGCTATTCTATGAGAAAATAAGGCAAATAACATGCATAATTCAAAAATAAGTGCACCATGAGCGAATCGGACGAATGCAAAATAATTTCAATTAAAACCACACACACACACACACACACACACACACACACACACACACACACCCACCTACACCTACACACACACAAACACACACACAATAAAATAATAGTGAAAATGACAAAGGTTTCTACTTAAGGGTTCTAAAATTGAAATTGTTTTTAAGACATAATAACATTTGCTAAACAGTCAGATGTGCATAGTCATCTACAGTCGTGCACAAAATATTGTTGGCTCTCGAGCATAAACTGGGGAACGTTTGCGCACTTTTCAAGTTGTTACTCTTTCTTTAATCAAACATTTTAGAAGGAAATGAAGAAAAGTGTACACACGAACGTATAGTTTGAAAAAAAAATCGGACTTCGTTTACCATTTCAGTATCTGACGGAAATGGAACAAACGTTCTAAACTGCAAAGCCAAAACTTTACATTTTTAAAAATAGAAGAAGAAAAGATAAGAAATCACGCCAACTGACAAGAAAGAATTTAAGATGTTTCCGATCTCGCCCTCAGCATTTCACACCGATGATTTCACCTTCAGTTTCTGTTGCGGTTTGATCTGAAACATATAAAACATAAACACATTTTAAAGTAGTGAAAGACTTTTATAGGAACGCAGGAAAGATGCAAAGAAAGAAGATTATGTTTCTTCAAATGTTTGACATGACAGTGACAATGAGGAAGTAGACTAGGACGATGATGAAGACAATTGGATGATGAGTTGACGCCGATTCTGCTGTTGCTGATAATGATTATGGATGATCATTGATGATGATGATGATGTTGTTGATGATGATGATGATGATGATGATGATGATGATGATGATGATGATGATGATGATGATGATGAAATTATTTCAGGCTTAAGTCAAGTCAAGTCAACTAATTTTATTGCCAAGATAAAACTCAAGGAATATGTCTCAGAATCGAAATAACACGAACGCACACACAAACACACACACAAACACACGCAGACACACACGCATACATACACGCACGCGCACACACGGATACACACACGCACGCACACACACACATGTGTAGCATGCGAAGACAGGCAGTGGGCTACAGAAATACAGTTCAAGTGAATAATTATATTACTATACAACGTTTCAGAAATGATGTGTATTAGCTAATGCACACTTAGACAGTACACAAATTATTACACATTTATTTTAATTTGCATTTCTGTTTACATTGTGCATACAGCAATGACATTATAAATTATTATAAATGCAAAAAATTGGAATACAGGAAGACATACATCATTTACTCAGTATTCATTTACACAACAGTTAACCTTCAAATATTTTTATTGAGGGTTTCCCCCATTGGGGCCGGGGGTTTCTGTATAAATAATATCCCCACTTTCTGGAAATTTAGTGCTTTAAATTCCCACTGTCGCTGTCTTTCTTATTTGCTCTTTCTCATTCCTGCTCTGTTCTATCAATCTGCTATACTATCTTCTTCTTCGCTAGACCAGTCACCTACCTTTTTTCTTGAAAACTCGACAAGACTCCTTATTTGTGTATGAGGTCTGTTGGATCAACTTGGGAATATTGGACGCTTTCTGCCAGGTGGTCACTATGGCTTGATATGATGTTATTATTTAGCAATGTAGGCATTTTATATGTATGTGTTTTGTTGATATTGTATAATGTTTGTATTCTATTTTGTTTTTGTAAACGGGGGTTCGATAAATTAGAGTACAGCCTCAGCGTCCCCTGCGTGGAATGTCTTTATTGTAAAGTGACTGGCTGGTGGAGAGCTTTCAGTTTTACCACTAGGGCTGTTTCAGCAGATCTTTTATGCGGATCGGGGGTTGTCCGGTCCTGATTTGGCTCGGAAGAGTCCGCTGGACCTAAAGCAATAATCATGTAATGTAATGTAATTGAGGGTTTGGCAATAACACACACACCAGGGCCGGACCTTGGAAAAGTCGATTGGGGGGGGGGGGGGGTAGTTACAGATTCAGCGAAGGCGCAAGGATGCAAAATGGTGCAATCTGGTGCAATCTGAACCTTGAAAAAGCCATTTGTGATGGTCTGGGACTTTGAGCTTTTTGAACATCAGATGTCTTTTACTGATCTTTCTCGGAAAGAAGTGCATTGAAGGAGAGCAGCTCTTTTGGGTACCCGGTCGATTCAACGGAAATCCATTCCAACGATGTTTTTGGACGATTCAGCGATGGTCGTTTCAACAGATATGTTCGTTACAACGAATTGTCATAATTATCAACTTAGCATCTTAATAAATATTTCTAAAAAGTAGTTTTTTTGGGGGGATTAGGGTAGTATCAAGGTGAAGGTGCTGAAAGAAGCTTGCGGTCAGAACACGAAAATATGGCTGCATTTACTAATTTAGGCTTAGTGGTTGGGTTACTTGGTCGTTTCAACGGGAAAACGCTTTGGACGTTTCAACGGATCCCTTGAAATGGATTTCCGTTGAATTGTCTATAAATTATTCTTTGTACCTTGGACCAAAAGTGACTAAAAACTGCAATGTTTTAAAACCAATTAAAAAAAACAAAAAACTCTTTGTTTAGTTTGGAGGTGGGGTTCCGGAACCCAGGTACCCCCCCCCCCTCCCACCCTGGGTCCGGTCCTTGTTGACGTCCGACTCGTCTTGGTTCATGAGGCCTGAGAATAGGGGGATTATATTGGACACGTTTCGCTTGTTATTAGTGTCAAACGTAACCAAGTAAACCAACCATCTGTCACACCGGAGGGAAAAAAACCAAAACACTATGATAATTAGGTTTACTAGTTGTCAACAGCTGTTGCCACTCAATATAACACTTAGATTTTTTTTAAATATATATAACTATTATAATAGATATTGATATCTTTTATTTTATACTTGGACCAACGACTACTAAATTTAGTAGTCCTTGACTTGGACAGTGATGTACACTCGAAAAAAAGTCATTAAAAAAATTATGGCTGCTATTTATATTGAGAGTTGTGAGTTTCTTTAGTTCTTCTTTCAGTACACAGTATAATACTTACAAGACATTTCATTTTTGTTTTAAAACCTATAGAGTGCTTACAAAAGGCTATTACTCAATGTCGATGATTCTGGAAACGATGGTGGGAGGAGAGGAGGTGCGGAGGAGGAAGCTTGGCCTTGGACTTTGATGTCCGTGTTGATGCCATTGCTGTTGTTGGTCACCATTTTGGTCTTCTCTGCACTTACTGCCATTTCATAGGCCCTGGAAGTGACGTGTCAAGCCTCTGTATCAGCCGTTCAAATTCTTGTTCCTCTCCAGCCAATCCATCAAGGTCAACCGCAAAACGAAGGTTGGAGATTGCTCTACCCCCACCCCACCCTTACCCCCACCCCCCCACCCCCTCCCCACCCCCGCCATCCCACTATGCTGACTGTGCCTTCGTGATCTGCAAATGCATCTGACATGATGCGCTCTAGGAAGATGTTGAAGAGTGTTGGAGAGAGTAGGCATCCCTGACGCACACCGATTGTTGTTCTGAACCAGTTTCCGATGACACTGTTGTGGAGGACTGCAATGCATGGTAGACTTGTCATACCGGCTTTTGATGACTTCAATAATTTTAGGGCTGATGTTGTACACTCTCATGGTTGAATTAATAATTTATAAAGCGCGTAAATATCTCCACGCCGAGGGGCATGATCGCAGCGCTGGAAGGCGGGATGTGGATAAACAAACACACACACACACACACACACACACACACACACACAGTGGCGGAAATGGTGCTTAGATCATAACATTTTAACTTCTTCACTATCGCTCAACAGATTCTAGCAGGCAGACCAGACAATTAACATTTATGCAATACTTTCACGCAGTGACTTATGAAATTGGGATGAGATCAGATAGTTATACATCCGGATTAGCAAGAAGATAAGAAATGTGTTTTCAAGTTTCTACGAAATGCATCGACAGAGTCTGCTGTCTTTATGCCTTCTGGAAGAGCATTCCACCAGACCGGTGCAGTGTATCTGAAAGACATCTGGCCATAGCTCTTAGTCCTACACTGCTTGTGCCCAGGAACAACGAATAAAGACTTGGAAGCTGAGCGGAGGCTGCGAGATGGTTCGTACACAATCAGAAGTTCGAACAGGTATTCAGGAGTGTGATCTTTAACTGCGCAATAGACAACTGAAAGCAGTTTGTGTTTAATGCGTTTGTGGACAGGAAGCCAACGGAGGTGCTCAAGAATGGGGGTGATGTATACTGATTTACGACTTTTTGTGACCAAACGAGCTGCAGAATTCTGCGCAGATTCGAGGCGTTTGATCTGTGTTTGAGGCAGATTGGCAAGAAGGCTGTTGCAATTGTCTAGTCTGCACTACGGGTCAGAGAAGAACGGATGTTACAAAGAGCTCTTAAATGAAAGAAACAGAATCTCACTTCTGCCGAAACATTCTGTTCAAGTGAAAGGTCACAGTACTTTGGTTGCCCACATAGCAGCATGCCGGACTCGGTCAAACGCCTTCTTGATGTCTACGAACACATGATATAGATGTTGTTGGTGCTGTAGGTAGGCCCATTTCTCGCAGATTATTCTGAGTTTGAAAATCTGTTCAGTGGTACTTCGCCCTGCCCTGAATCCTGCTTGTTCTTCAGCTATGATTTGTTCAGCTTGGGGTTTCAACTTGTTGAGTATTAGTTTCAGGAGGATAAAGAATAAAAGATAAAGAATATAAAGGATAAACGAATAAAGCTATTTATTTCAATACACGCACGGGAGTATTATGACACATTCTTTGCGTGATCCGTACCAAAGCTTTGAACTAAACTAACACGGGGTGTATTGTAGCTCAGTTGATAGAGAGCTGTTTCCTATGCTGAAAGCCACGGGTTCCAAACCCTTGGTGGGACGAACTTACGTGATTTAGGTACCAGACTTTTGAGGACACCGAGGACTTTCTCCGGATACTCCGGTTTCCCCACTCCCTTCAATAATGGTATTGGATGCAGTCAAACTACAATTTGAAACATAAAAATTGAATTTCTATTCCGATTTTTTGTAATAGCGATTTCTTCAGATAGCTTCGCCTTGAGTTCTATGAAAGAAAAAGCGCGTAATAGCGTCCTGTAATATTGGTATAACAGCAATTGTAAAAAGCATTGCAACGTCGCATATTTTTTAGACTTTTATCATAACCTACCCTGTAACTCGAAAGCTGTTGGGGTATCAGCGTACTCATCTTTCTCTGCCCTCATGGCTTCACTTAGTGTCAAGCCACTCATTCTGGAATGCTGTCTTCCCACCTCTTTTTCTGTCTCCCTCTTCTTCTGCCTCCTTGCACCGTACCTTGCAGGATGGTCTTTGCAAAGCCTGATGTGGTAAATACCATCTGAGTTTCTGTTTCTTCTTTGTCCCGACGGACATCATCAGAACAAAAATCCATAAGCTCTAATATCATTTATATGACGTTCAAACAGCAAACTTCCATCACATTTTACAAAAACACTTGATCTCATAAAGCCTCACAAATCTAAACAATGTTCAAAGAGCAACATTTGTATCAGATTTCGCTGACAAATTGAATTAGTAATAAAAACTTATCATATTAATACGGCCTTTAATAGTCCCTTATACGCATTTGTGTCTAGGGACTTTAATCTACCCACCGAACCGAGAATATATATAACCTAAGTCCCTTATACGCATCTGTGTCCGGGGACGGTAATCTACCCAACGAACGAACGAACGGCCTTTAATTTAGAGTATCTACACCCGTAATACATTGAACTATTCAGCGAGGTTTCATAGGCATACACGATGTTTACTCAACACAAATGGATCAAATGTACAGACAAATTGAACTAATAATCGTGCATCGTGCTCCAATGGTGCTCGGGACTTTAAAACTTTATAATCAGTATCAAATTAAGAATAACAGCATATCATACTTACACATAACCAGCCTATGATAACATTCAAATAACGCAATCTGATCAAATTTCAGTCACACACAAAAAGAAACCCTTAATAAATCCAAGCAAAACAGTACTCGACAACCCATGTATTATGCCACTATATCCTATCCTATCCTATCCTATCCTGTCCCGTAACCCGAAGGTCGTAGGGGCGCCACAGATGATTGTTTAACCAGCATACTCCGTCTTTCTCTGTCCTCAGCAACCCTGATGGCTTCGCTCAGTGTCAAGCCAGTCCATTCACGAATGTTGTCCTCCCACCACTTTTTCTGTCTCCCTCTCCTTCTACCTCCTTGCACTGTGCCTTGCAGAATGGTCTTTGCTAGGCCTGATGATCTGGTGACGTGGCCATACCATCGGAGTTTCCGTTTCTTCACCACTGTGAGCAGGTCATCGTGTTGTCCAATGGCTTGTGTGATGGTCTGTCGGACTTCGTCGTTGGTGATGTGTTGGGTATAGGAAATGCCCAGAAGTCTTCTGTAGCACCTCATCTCCATGCTTTTTTATTCTTCGTTGGAGATCTGCTGTGAGGGTCCATGCTTCGCAAGCATACAGAAAGATGGAGATGACAATGGAGCGCAGCAGTCTTACTTTGGAATGTAGACTGATGGTCCTGTCTTTCCAAATGGGCTTCAACCTTGTCAGGGCAGCAGTTGTTTGTGCGATCCTGGAGAGGACTTCCTGTCGGGACCCATTGTCTGATACAAATGCCACTATATAGATATAGAAATTTCTATATGCCACTATATAGATATACAAATTGATATAGATATAAATATAGATAGTCTATGATACCGTTCAAATTGCAAAATCTAGATGACATTTTAAGAAGAAAATACATGAATATTCCACAATGAGCATTTAAGGCTGCTGATGACGTATACATCATATCTATCTATGCAAAACAGTATACCACTGTCTGCCCATGACTCTTGCTGATAAAATGTTCTAGCAGCAAACCTGGATGGAATTTCAATTACAAACTGAGTAAATGGTCGTGTTGCAAAAGTATTTATACAACATACGTCAGTGATAATTTGCATTAATATCCTATCCTATCCTATCCCGTAACTCGGAGGTTGTAGGGGCACCACAGAAGATCGTTTAACCAACGTACTCCATCTTTTTCTGGCCTCAGCAACCCTGATGGCTTCGCTCAGTGTCAAACCAGTCCATTCTCGAATGTTGTCCTCCCACCTATTTTTCGGTCTCCCTCTTCTTCTACCTCCTTGCACTGTGCCTAGCAAGATGGTCTAGTTTTTAGCTTAAGCGTAACTAATTAAGAACTCGAGGTCAATAGAACACGTTTTTGCGCTGTTACGAGTTCTTGTTGCCCATGTACGTACGAACATTGTAAGATTTACTCCGATTAAACTAACAATGTAAAAGGGAAGGTTTGTACTTTAAAATGTTAAAGATGCAGTTATATTTTCACCCTCTTCATAATTTTCTTCATCATCTTTTTCATCATTTTAATCATCATCATCATCATCATCTTCTTCTTCTTCCTCCTGAATCACTCGAAAACAATTCCTTCTTATCAAACATTTCTCAAAATTCTTAAACAGACACGAACACCTTTTCTTCTTTTCACACCACAATCTTGTTGTTGTTGTTGTTGTTGTTGTTGTTGTTGTTGTTGTTGTTGTTGTTGTTGTTGTTCTTCTTCTTCTTCTTCTTCTTCTTCTTCGTAAAAGTACATGCCCAGAAATATATACCTCATTTGTTATTGCCAAATCTCTCTCTCTCTGTCTCTCTCTCTGTCTCTCTCTCTCTCTCTCTCTCTCTCTCTCTCTCTCTCTCTCTCTCTCTCTCTCTCTCTCTCTCTCTCTTTATGACAGATAGTAGAAAAACCAGGCTTTCGAGGCTAAACCATTTTTTTTTCGTATTAAATGCTACATGCCTTGACCTTGTGCTAACGCCTATTTCAAAATACCGCAATCCTCTACAGCTTACAGAGAACGCTAGCAGAATTGAGTATACCTAAAAAGAGAACAGCAAACGTCTTGTTTTCTACGCACAATGCGTTCCAAAACCCACCAGAAGCAAACGCCCTGTGCAGCTTAAATAAAACGCACAGAAAGTTCGTTCAATAAGAAACAAAAATGGTGACAGATTTTATTCTTCTTTTTCTTTTTTTTTCTTTTATTTATATAGACGAGAACAAAGGGATGATTATAAACGTTCAATGTATAGCACAGCAACGCAGGTAGAAGAACGATGTTAACAGAGTCAAAAAAAAGAAAAAAAAGAAAAAGGAAACAGATCGTTACTTAACAGTGTAGAACTTGCGAACGTTATATTCTTAGTCTTCACCGTAAAGGGGAGAAAATATTCTTAACTCGGCGTTCCCAAAAAACAAGTATAAAGCTACATGTGCGAAACTGTCTATTTGGATGTTTGAATGTGAAATCTTCACGACGAACACTGTTGCTTAAAGGGTTCTTTGTTCTCCAAACAGATTACAGATTACTCCATTGCCGAGTGACACGACCAACCAATTAAAAGATGCTCTCAATTCGAAGAGTTATTGTTCTACCACCGGCAACAACCAATAACAGTTACGCTAATATCAAACGACATAACTAATGTATTACAGACAGTATGTGTGTGTGTGAGAGATAGAGATAAGATAAGATAAGATAACAATTTTATTTTGCAAGGGTAAAAGAGTAAGCGCTGGATGCGCTTTTTTACATCTTGCCCTTGGGGCTTGTAACAAGAACTATTAAATACAACAAATGAATGTTATAACATTAACATCATGGAACAATAACAAATAAACAATAACATCATGGAATAAAATTTTTTTTTAAATTTGAAAACATTAAATCATATTATTGTTGTTAATTTTAAAAACAAATAACGTTTATTTAATTTGTTATGTGTTTTAAGAGACGTGTTCTAAATGTTGTAATTTTATATTCTGGAGTGCGAAGATCGTCAGGAAAGTTATTCAGGAAAGAGAGAGAGAGAGAGAGAGAGAGAGAGAGAGAGAGAGAGAGAGAGAGAGAGAGAGAGAGAGAGAGAGATCATTTCATAATAAATAAGTTAAAGGCCCTCCTCCTCGGCCTTGCTTTTGTGGTTACTTTCAATGTGATCTTCTCAATGTTTCTGTTCTTGTCTCATGGCTGAACTTAACGCTTAACCCAAAAGGTCTTCTGCAGCAGAACTAAAACGACAAAGCTCAGAGCGGTACTCGACGCAAAACCACTCCAACGACTCGTTATTTCTCTGCTTGAGTGCAGAGGGGTTTTGAAATTATGTCTCAATTGCGTTAGTTAGAAGAAAGAGATAGAAGTATGTAGCCCTGTGCGTGTTGAGAGAAGGAGTAATGTGATCAAAACAGCTATTTCTACCCTTGGTGGTAAGAGGAAAAGAGAATGGGGGAGGGAGGGAGAGAGGAGGGGTGGGGTGTCTTCAACAAACTAAAATGAAAACTATCGAAAAAGAGAGTGACTGAGCGTAATTGAAAAATAAGTACTTTCGTCTTAAAATCCGCAGACTCTGTTTACAAATTGGGAGTTGCTTATTTTATGCTTGGTCTCTAAACAAAATACAAAAGCCAAGTGCGAAAAGTGCTTTAGGACAACAGATCCGTTGGCTATCATCTTTAGGACAACAGATCCGTTGGCTATTATCTTTAGGACAACAGATCCGTTGGCTATTATCTTTAGGACAACAGATCCGTTGGCTATCATCTTTAGGACAACAGATCCGTTGGCTATCATCTTTAGGACAACAGATCCGTTGGCTATCATCTTTAGGACAACAGATCCGTTGGCTATTATCTTTAGGACAACAGATCCGTTGGCTATTATCTTTAGGACAACAGATCCGTTGGCTATTATCTTTAGGACAACAGATCCGTTGGCTATTATCTTTAGGACAACAGATCCGTTGGCTATCTTTAGGATCGTTGGCTATCATCTTATTTCCAAACAGGTAAACAGTATAAAGCACTGCTCAACATACCGTCTTCTTTAAATTATTGGATATGGTGGAATATGTCAGCGTGTATGTTGGTACAGATCGCTGCCCTTTGAGTCTGATTGGTGATTTAGGGAAAAGCAAAGGTAAAGGTAAAGGTAGTCCCATAGCCTTGTGGCCGTAGGGGAGCGTGATGTTGGAGATCACACTTATCTTGGGCCAGCGTAATGAGGGTGATGCCCATCTCTCTCACTCGCTGCTTTACCTTCCCCACCCTTAAGAGAGTAGGTACTCAGTCACAGTTGAGTCAACTGGGGGCGTTGTTATTTGTCGCTTCACGTTTTGCGGTCACCCATCCAAGTACTAACCGCACTGGACGGTGCTTAACTTGCGATACAGTATCGAGTGCTCCAACCACTGCGCTATCCGACACCCCATTATTATTATTATTATTATTATTATTATTATTATTATTATTATTATTATTATTATTATTATTATTATTACTACTACTACTACTACTACTACTACTACTACTACTACTACTACTACTACTACTACTACTATTTTATTTTTTAAAAAATTATTATTAATATTGGAACTATTTAGGCAACGCAAAATCCATGTATTCAAACAAATTATAGATTCAGATTTTTCATTAATTTCTACTACTACTACTACTACTACTATTACTACTACTACTATTACTACTACTACCACTACTATTTTATTTTTTTATATTAGTATTAATATTGGAACTATTTAGGCAAAGCAGAATCTATGTATTCAAACAAACTATAGATTCAGATTTTTCTTTAATTTCTTCTACTACTACTACTACTACTAGGCCTACTACTACTACTACTACTACTATTACTTCTACTACTATTTTATTTTTTACAATTTTTATTAATATTGGAACTATTTAGGCAACGCAGAATCTATGTATTCAAACAAATTATAGATTCAGATTTTTGATGAATGTCTGTTGTTCTTGATGATGTTGTTGTGATGGTTATTGTTTAATGTAACATTTAACCCATGGACTGGTTTGACACTGAACGAAGCCATGAGGGTTGAAGAGAACAGATAAAGATGGAGTATTTGGTTAAATGATCATCGTTGGTGCCCCAACGACCTTTGAGTTACGGGATAGGATAGGATAGGATAGGATAGGATAGGATATGTAACATTTAATATGATAGTGTAGACCACGAAGTTCGTGTTACTTAGCTCGGGGCCTTAGTGCTATAAATCACTTGAGAAAAATAAAAAAGAAGGCTGTGACCTTAAAACGATTTGCAGCTTTTTTTTTTTTTTTAATCCTTTATTTGAAAAAAAAAAAGTCAAAATATAAACTATTTTGTCTTCTTTTTTTTTTCTTTTTCTCCGTGACGAAATTTCAAAAAACAAAACGCAAACAACTAACATTAGGTAGGTTGGGTTTGGGCGCGCCGCAAGCTGCGATAACGCCTTCTCCAGGGGAGGCGGCCCATAATTTCCCGATAAAAAGGGACAATAAAGTGTCAAAAATCAAAAATTCAAAAATCAAAACAACCAAAAATATGTGTAATTTGTAATGGCCAGAGAGAACACTACACGAACAATACGCCTTCGGATGAGAGTATAAACCAAGGTCTACTCTGTGCATGCACGCATTCCATCGCATGGTCTTTAAAGATCCTCACGCTCATGTCCAAGACGCGTGAGAGCTCTTTACACAAATAAATCCAGAAGGCAGGAAGTTCTTTCTCCAGATCTCCGGTCGCCTAGGCTTGTGCTGAGCTCAGTCGTCTGGGTGGCTTGAGTTAGATCATCTATCTGGCAGCGCCCTGAGCAGCTCTTGAGCTGGAAAAGCGCTATACACGAACGATAAAATAAAATAAGATAAAATAAGATAAAATAAGATAAAATACAGTCATATATATTGAGTTTGATTATGTTCAATAATTGCACAGCGCGGCTGATCCAGTAGCTATCCTATCCTTTCCCGTAACTCGAAGGTCGTTGAGGCACCACAGATGATCGTTTAACCAGCGTACTCCACGTTTCTCTGTCCTCAGCAACCCTCATGGCTTCGCTCAGTGTCAAACCAGTCCATTTCTCGAATGTTGTCCTCCCACATCTTTTTCTGTTTACCACTTCTTCTGCCTCCTTGAACCGTGCCTTGCAGGATGGTCTTTGCAAGTCCTGATGCTCTCTGGTGGCGTGGCCATATCATCGGAGTTTCGGTTTCTTCATCGCTGTGACATCGTGTTGTCCAATGGCTTGTGTAATGGTCTCTCGGACTTCTTTGTTGGGAATGTGCTGGGTATAGGAAATGCCCAAAAGTCTTCTGTAGCGCCTCTTTTCCATTCTTCGTTGTAGATCTGCTGTGGGGGTCCTCATCTTCATGTTTTGTATTCTTTGTTGTAGGTCTGCTGTGAGGGTCCATGTTTCGCAAACGTATAGGAAGATGGAGATGACATGGGAGCACAGCAGCTTTACCTTGGAATGTAGACTCATTGCAATGTCTTTCCAAATGGGCTTCAACTCTCAGTGCAGGAGTTGTTTGTGCGATCCTGGAGAGGACTTCCTGTCGGGACCCATTGTCTGATATAATGACTCCGAAATATTTGAAGCTAAGCTCTGTGTTGAGAGATTGGCTTTAGACTTTGATATTCATGTTGATGCCATTGGTGTTGTTGGTCATCATTTTGGGTTCTCTGCACTTATTCCCATTCCATACGCCCTGGAGGTGGTGTCAATCCTGTGTACAGGCTGTCCAAGTTTTTGTTACTCTCCAGCCAATCCATCAATTTTTCATAGAAAGCTTGTTGTGTTTTTGATTTGTCTGCTGGTTTAACAGCCTTTCTGTACATGATAAGAACAGTCTGCACTCAATAGTAAATATATGTTCAAAAATAATTGGTGACAGGCAAAGAGACCTGAGTACTTTTTGTGATCAACAAACACTTAGGAGGGCTGTTTCGATTATTTCTATGCCACATCATGCGCTAGCTGAGGAATTTGTTTTGATGCAATCTGGGAGGAGGTTTAAAATGCCACAGTGCAAGACCAATTGGTATTTAAAATCGTTTGTGCCTCATGCAATACAGTTGATGAACAAGAGTAAGAACAATTAATGCAAAAAACTAAAAGTAAAAACAATTAGCCTGATAATAACTAATCTTAGCTGCTTTTTCCTTTAATGAATCTTCTACCTTGTTATTTTTATGCCTGTGTCTGTGGTGAGTGCTGCTGGTGATGTATGCCTGTGTTGGGTAAATGTCTATGAACTGGATGTATGTGTGTGCATGGGCAGTGTGTATGTGCGGATGGTGTTGGGGGGGCTGCCGTTGTGTTTTTGTGCAAGTTGTTTTGTGCAAGTTGTTATTGTTTGTAGACATCCTCATGTATATCAGATATTGTTGTGATTTTTAATAAAAATATAATTAGAGAGCACTCATACTCCCATTGTAATTGCCAAATCTGGATAAATAAAGTTGTTTGAATTGAAGTGAATTGAATTGAATCAATGCCATCCGCGAAACGAATGTTGGAGATTGCTCGACCCCTATGCTAGCTGTGCCTTCGTGATCTGCAAGGACCTCTGACGTGATGCGCTCTAGGAAGTTGTCGAAGAATGTTGGAGAGAGCAGGCATCCTTGGCACACGCCGATTGTTGTTCTAAACCAGTTCCCGATGGCGCTGTTTTGGAGGACTGCACTGGTAGCCTTCTCATACAGGCTTTTGATGATTTCAATAATTTTAGAGTTGATGGTGTACACTCTCATGGTTGCCCACAAAGTTGCATGTCAGACTAGGTTAAACGCTTTCTTGAAGTCTACAAACACATGATATAGATTTTGTTGGTGCTGTAGGTATTTATCGCAGATTATTCTGAGATTGAAAATCTGTTCTGTGGTACTTCGCCCTGCTCTAAATCCTGGTTGTTCTTCGGCTATGATTTGTTCAGCTTGAGAGTTCAACCTGTTGAGTATTATTTGCAAGAGGACCTTGCTGGGATGGCTGATGAGGCTGATGGTGCATTAATTTTTACACTCCAGAAGGTTACCCTTTTTGGGAAGAATGTTGACAAGCGACTGGGTCCATAGCGTAGGCCACTCCCCACTCTGCCAGATCCTTTTACAGGTAATGGTGAGGGCGTCAATCATCGCTTCTCCTCCTGCTTGAAACAATTCCGCGGGTATGTTGTCCACTCCCGCTGACTTCCCCTTCTTCAGTGATTGCACTTCTGCCTCAACTTCTTCCCGGAGAATTGGGAGGATTTCTTCCACTTCTCTGTTCTGTGGACATGCTAGAACTGATAGGTCTCCGTTTGGTGTGTGGTGTAAAAGTCAGAGCCGTACTCTGTCCATCTATCCAAGACTTCGTGTTCTTCTGCAAGGCATATGCCAGACAGGCTTTGGTTCGTGGAGGCCGAGGGCTGTTTAACACTTGTCAGCGGCTTCACAGTTCGGTAGGACATCTTGCTGTTGTTCTTGTTCAGACTGTTCTCTATTTCCTGGCATTGATCTTCTATCCAGTTCTCCTTTGCTGTGCGCATGCCTTTTCGGATGTCACTGTTGATTTTTCGGTAGGCATCAGCTCCCTGTGAGGTGTTATTTTTCTTTTTCATCTCTCATCGTTTATCATACAGGCCCAAACGTTTAGGTGTGATCCACGGTTTCTTCTTTGGGCGGTGCTTGCTAAGGATCTCAGTGTCACAGCTGAGTTGAAGGTGGTGGTCATGTGTTGACATCTACGTCACCAGCTCCCAAAATAAGCAATGGTGCAAATTTCACTATAATTGTGGCTTAGAATATTTCTCCCACCTCCGGGTATCTGCAGTTTGTCCAGGTCGAATTTCTGGTGCACTTTGCTGTGTTTATTCTTTTCAAGTGGAGCCGGAAGGACATCATAACGAAAGAGTCGTCACTTCCGATGTCTGCTCCTGGAAAAGTGCGTGTCCTGCCAATGTTGATGCTTGATCTGAAGCGTGTCTTGACCATGATGTAGTCAATCTGGTTGTGATGTTCCCCGCCGGAACTGTGCCATGTCTATCGTCTGGATTTTTTGTGTGGAGACCAGGCGTGTTTGCCAGTATCAGATCGTTGTATCTGGCAAACTCCAAGAGTCTCAGATCTCTGTCATTTGTCTCGTTGTTGCAGTGGGGTCCACATGTGTCTCCCAAGTTGTGGTGCGCATCTTGGCGAACCTTGGCATTCCAGTCGCCTTGCCCTATGACTATATCCTTCTTCGGTACTTGGTCAAGGACAACCTGTAGATGTTCATAGAAATCCCCGACTTCGCTGTCGTCATAATCTGATGTTGGGGCATAGGCCTGGATGATGGTGATGTTGAAAGGGGCTGTTTTCAGACGGATGCCTAGAATGTCTTTGTGGTTCAAGAAACCAACGCCGTGTTTGTGTCTGTCATCTTTCCCGGTGAAATTAAGATTGTGGTCTTTGTCGGTCGTTGTTTCACTAGGCCTTTCCAGCGCAGTTCGCTGATACTTAAAATGTTCCGTCGATTGTGGTCTAGTTCGTGGACCAGTTCTTCCAATTTGCCTCCGCAGTTAGGGTCCTGACATTCCAGGTTCCTAAGACGATGTTGTCTGTTGTGCAGATCCTGCTAAGTTTACCATCAGTAGCACACGTATGACCCCCGTCCTGATGACCAACGGAAGGCGCGGTCCTTGGTGACCCGGGCGACGACCGATCCGGCATGGAGTGAGTGGCTCTTTTCATCATACGGTGTGTCTTGGGCAAGAACGACCTGGCAGGGCCCAATCCTCTCCAGGCTGTTGACCACAGCCGAAATCCACTTGTACAGTGTGGCTCGACTTGGCTCCGAGCACGTGGTCGTTGAGCCTGTAGTAACATGAGGTTCCTCCGTCCTGGCCGGTGACATCTGTGTAGAAGACTTTTGCCCAGTGATACCGTCCTGACCTCACCCCTGTTAGTCACCCCTTACGACACGCCGGGAGATGTTGGGTCTATTCTATTCAGTGCCCGAACTCGCAGGGCTCCCAGAAGCTATACAAACCCGTTCTACTTACTATACTCTATAAACAATTACTAACTAAATGACGAACTAGCCACAAAGGTAATGCTTAAAATTGAACATGACTTCACTATACCAACGCTTGCATCTATCTCTGGAAACCGCCCTCCTGCCAGGCATCGCTTCAGATCGCTAAAGGTTTTTTTTTTTTTTCATTAAATTAATGGAAAAGCGCGACAGGGTGCAAGAGGCACGGAATAAAAAATATCTAGGAGATTGGAGCGCAGTACAAAAATAGCTGCATACACACACACAAACACGTATACACACACGCAAGCTCACCCATGCATGTATACACAATAACAAACACACACACACACACACACACACACACACACACACACCTCAAAATGTCCAAAAATTTAAAATTAACAATATAATAAAAATAATAAATTACTAATGCATGCACTTTCAACTCACTGCACATTTATGTGCACGTCACAGTGAAACCATAAAAATAATTGATGCAACGGCTAGTGCATTAGGTGCATCATCCCATTCCCTTGGGGATTTTTATCGTCACACATGAATATCATTTACCCCCAACCAACTCGCAGTGGACTTCATGCATCACGTAGTAGTAGCAAGGAGGATGAAATCCTCTTTGGCAGTAGTAGTGGTAGTAGTAGACGTAGAAGTTCAGAATCTATTATGTCTTTCGTACGCCTCTTTTGTATTTTGTACTGTACTATCCTATCCTATCCTATCCTATCCCATAACTCGGAGGTCGTAGGGGCACCACAGATGATCGTTTAACCAGCGTACTCCATCTTTCCATGTCCTCAGCAACCCTGATTGTTTCGCTCAGTGTCAAACCAGTCCCTTCTCGAATGTTGTCCTCCCACCTCTTTTTCGGTCTCCCTCTTCTTCCACCTCCTTGCACTGTGCCTTGCAGGATGGTCTTTGCAAGACCTAATAATATGGTGACGTGGCCATACCATCGGAGTTTACGTTTTTTCACCACTGTGAGCAGGTCATCGTGTTATCCAATGGCTTGTGTGATGGTCTGTCGGACTTCGTCCTTGGTGATGTGCTGGGTATAGGAAATGCCCAGAAGTCTTCTGTAGCACCTCATCTCCATGCTTTGTATTCTTAGTTGGATCTGCTGTGAGGGTCCATGTTTCGCAAGCATATAGGAAGATGAAGATGACAAGGGAGCGCAGCAGCCTTACCTTGGAATGTAGACTGATGGTCCTGTCTTTCCAAATTGGCTTCCGAATTTTGTACTATGATAGGTTAAATGTATAGACTAAAGCATGCAATTGTACTATACAATTCAATTACCATGCAATTTCGCTACTTTTAGCAATCATGCGCCAAAAATTGTAAAGAAGTTGACAAAATTATGGTACCTTATTCAGAAGAGTTTTAAAACATGTTCGTTATTTTTTTTTAATATTATTTAGAATAACTGCAGCAGAAGCAGCAGCGTCAAAGTCGTCACCGTCATCATTACCATCATCATCATCATCATCGTCAGCATTGTCGACGTCGTCGTCACGGCCATTTTCATCATCATCGCCACTACGTTTCATTGATTGCACATTTTTTTTTATAGTGACAAATATTGATAGTAGTAATTAAACTCAGCTATACTGTGTGAGTGTCACACTGACCCACTATCAGTAATAATAATAATAATAATAATAATAATAATAATAATAATAATAATAAAATAATAATAATAATAATAATAATAATAATAATAATAATAATAATAATAATAATAATAATAATAATAATAATAAAGGATGCTATGTGTCATATTAATATACTACATAATGTATGTGTGGTTTGACACAGACAAAACATCATCACCATCATCAAACATTGAAACATATTGAGTTACATACATCAACATACTGCAAGCACATTAACGTATTGCAGTGTGTCAATGTGCTCTCTCTCTCTCTCTCTCTCTCTCTCTCTCTCTCTCTCTCTCTCTCTCTCTCTCTCTCTCTCCCTCTCTCTCTCTCTCTACGGTTCCTTGAAACTCAGTCTATACGTTCCCTCTCTCTCTCTCTCTCTCTCTCTCTCTCTCTCTCTCTCTCTCTCTCTCTCTCTCTCTTGTATGGGGAATAAGCTGGGAAACGGGAAGGAGGTGTGTGAATGCTTGTGTATACTTTGTACCGAGGTCTATGTGCACCAATAAATGTGTGCGAGAATCTCTCTCTCTTGCTCACTCACTCACACAAACACACACATATACACACACACACACACACAAATACCGAATTGGGTCGTTATCCAATTTCTATCAGTATAATATGTCAAACAATCCCTATCTGGATACACTAGACCACGACTTCAGAGTCAACTTTACTTAATGATACGTATCATGAAATGATGTTGAATGATTCAGAACATACATGGATACTCTTTGTACAAAATATTTTACACAGTTTAGGTTTGGGTCACGTTTTATCAAACCAAGGTACCCTAAGTTTAACACGATTGAAATTTACGCTAAAGGTGAAGCTTCAGGAGAAATATGTTTTATTTTGGAACAAAAAAAGATACGATCAGAATTCCAAATTAGCCTTTTACAATCAAATGAATCCAGGAACTAGATATGAATTTCAAACGTATCTTTTATGTAAAAATCTTAATTACAGACAATCCATGTGCAAGTTCAAAATAAGCGAACGCGAACTTGAAATCGAAAAGGGCAGATATAAAAATATCACTCGAGAGCACCGTGTGTGTAAATATTGCAACGTGATTGAAGACGAGCTTCACTTTCTGGACAAGTGTGTATTGTATAATAATAAAAGACAAAAGTTTATTGGTGAAGTTTTCAACTCTAATGATAGGGAATTATTCATAAACAACCTTGCAATATTGAAACCGAGCATGATTTTTCAAATGGGAATATGTTCAAACTATCTTTCATCCTATATTTTTCGTTGCTTCAAAATAAGACTTTCTGCACTATAAATGTCCAGACATTTCTCTTGACAAAATGACAAGAATTGCCTGTGTCAATGTACCATATGTTGTGTCTTGTAAACCGTGTTTTGGTTTTATGACAATAAATGTTCGTATTCGTATTGACACACACACACACCTACACACTCACCCCCACCCACACACACACACACACACACACACACATTTGCAATACATCACAACTCACCCATACACACACACACCCACCCACACACACACACACACACACACACACACACACTCGAATCCGTGAAAACAGTTTTGACAGGCACATATATTTAAAATGCTGGTGGGCGTTTTCCTGTTTATAGTTGAAGAAAGGATCTTTTGAACATAAAGAAGAGTGTTTAAAATATCAAGACGATCACAGAGTTCATGGAGAATTAAAAAACAAGACTTAAAAGAGTGAACAGTTTTCAGTGATAAAGAAGGAGAGAATGAAGATTTTAAATGTGTTTGCTTTATTTTAAGCGAAGTCACCATAGCTTTTGGATAATCACGTGCGTGGTCCATATTTGATATGCAAATGCATTCGAATGACAGAGGTGTGGGGGAAGTTTTGGCAGGTCAAGGTTTTTTTATTTTTTTGCTTTTGGGTTTTCGGTAATAATTTTAAACCAGCGCCACACCTGTATTAATCTTGTCTCAGGAAGTGCATTCTGGTCAACGGCGCGACCTGGGAAAGTTAAGGAGGTCTTTCTCCTGTCAACGCTGTTAAAATACGGTATCTGAATGTAGAAGACTAACCTATTGGTGTACGCCGGACGTTGTACTTGTCTCTGCTTATGAACTGTTCAGTAAACAGTAAACAATAAACAGTAAACAGTAAACTTTATTGTCCAAATCTTCACAAAATGGAAAACTGGCTTCCAGCGCCCAAGAAACAACATAAAGACAAGAATAAAAAATGCCGTCACCCCCCCCCCCTCCCACACACACCCACAAACACACACACCCATCACAACATCCCCCATCACAACATCCACACAACTCAACATCCTTACACGTGAACGCAAGCACCGCCCACCCCTGCCACGCCACACACACCCCTCCCCACAGACACACCGCCACACCCAACAACAGCACCCGCACGCGCACAGACAAACCTCGTGCTACAACCCATCACTACATTGACAGTAATATATTCCATTTATCCATCTTCATCCCCCCCACCTCCCCCAACTCATCACCACAGTTCTTTTTCCACACTTGGAACCGATGTGGGGCCCAACTGGCCACAGCACGGCGAGAATTTCCCTGATGTCTAGTGGTGTTGATTGTACACCATGATGGCAGTGGGCACAAAAGAGTTCTTGTAGCGCTCTGTTCTGGCCTTCACACTGCGGAATCTCTCCGACGTACCCCGAGTCGACTAGTGTGAGGCGAACGCGTTGTGAAGGGGGTGGGTGGGGTCTGCCATGACGGCCCCGACACGCCTCAGCACCTTCATTTCGTACAATGTCTGGAGATCAATCACGCTGCTGGAAGTCTTGGTCAGCTTCACCAGCCTGTTTAAGTCACATGCTTTCAGGCTGCCCTGAAAGCACAGGCTGTTGAACGTGATGATGCTCTGCACTACGCCCTTGGAAGATCGTCTGAAGGACAGCCTTCTGGACGTCGAACGACCGCAGTTTCTTGAGGAAGTGAATGCGCTGGTTGCCTTTCTTCACCAGCAGTGTCGTGTTCTCCGTCCAGTCTAGCTTGTTGTCCAGGATAGTTCCCAGATATTTGTACTTGTGTTGGTATGGGGTATAGAGCAAGGTTGCGTGTGGTGTGGGTTTATAAGGTTGTACAACTGCAACTTTCTTTGGTATTTGTTTTGTTTTTGGCTGTTCGTGAACTGAGTTTATTGATGGGAATGGGTGGAATGGGACAGAGAAGAGGGACGCTACACATTTGTCTTATACAGACACAGCACTACATGGAATTAAAGGAGAGAATATCTGTCTCATAATACGTTTAATACCTACCTACCTAGCCTTGCTGTCCTTCAACATACCACGGAGTATTGATTTTATTCCTGTTATTTAATCATTCTTGTATAGCGCTTTTCAAGCCCCAAGAGCTGCTCAAGGCGCTGGCAGATACAGGATCTAACTCAATCTCGATAGCCGCCCACTTGCAATCTTTGGGTGCATAGTCTGACGCCCAGACGACTGAGCACAATCCTGGGCGACTCGGGATGGACGAGAAGGGACCCTAGTGAGTGCTGGATGTGTTTGTTGTAGCCGGCCGTCACCCGTCTAGAACGTGAGTGTCAGGATCTTTAAAGTCCGTGCGGTGCAATGTGTGCATGCACAGACAAGACCTCGGTTTATACTCTCACCCGAAAGAGAATCTAGTATCTAGTTCACATGTATTACACCTAGCTGTTGCCGTCTTTCAGCATGACATGGAAGCGTCGTACAAGTAACAACGACGGTGGCTTATGTTCTTTTTTTAAAATTTTTTTTTGTTTTTGTGGTAAACTGCTGCTGCATCTAATTTACTGTGCCCTTGTCAAGCATCGTGTGTCAGGGCCTGGAAAGAAAAACGGCTGCAGTGGGGTTAAGTGGTATAAGGTTATAGGGACTTGGGAACAGGCCTGCCCCTTATACGATAGCATTTTAAGCTGAAATATCCTGCATACAATATATAACTTGAGGGAGGAGACAACATGTAGACGCCAGGCACAAAAAAAGTACGGGAAGCTGTGCAGTGGTAGAGAGTGTAAGGAGCTTGAAAACAGTCCTCATTCTAAGCTTTTAAAAAAACAAACAACAGTATAACGGACGCCATGCGTTTAGACAAAGAAACGAGAGACGCTGTGCAATGGTGATGTAAGGTTCAAGAGTTTGAGAACAGACCCGCGTAAGCATGTTAGAACAGACCGACGCAAGCATGTTAGAACAGACCCACGTAAACATGTTAGAACAGACCCACGTAAGCATGTTAGAACAGATCTACGCAAGCATGTTAGAACAGACCCACGTAAACATGTTAGAACAGACCGACGTAAGCATGTTAGAACAGACCCACGTAAACATGTTAGAACAGACCGACGTAAGCATGTTAGAACAGATCCACGTAAGCATGTTAACACATCCTTCATAATATACAAGGGAAAGGAGACAATGCACATAGGAGCTGCAGTACATTGGTGTAAGGATTAGTTGTTTTCTTTTTCTTTTTTTAATAACAGACCTGCCCCTACGATAGCATCTGTAAGCTATAAAATCATCCCGCATAAAAAAATTGCTTTAAGACAGGGAGACTGCAACACATAGACACAGCGGCCGCAATGAAAGAGGAGTAATTGTGCGGTGGCGTCGCCTGTATTAACTAACGTTAGCATCTTTAATCTAAAACATGCTTTGTACAACATCTAGGACTGTGCGGTAGAGGCACAAAAAACTGACACAGACGAGGACACGAACGTGCTTGCTCACGCATGTGGCTGTTGATCGTGTGTGTCGTGTGTGTGTCGAGTGTAGGTGTGCGTATGTGTGTGTGTGTGGGTGCGTGTGTACACGAAGATAAAAGGGTCCTGTCCTATCCTATCCTATCCTATCCTATCCTATCCTATCCCATAACTCGGAGGTCGTAGGGGCACCACAGATGATCGTTTAACCAGCGTACTCCATCTTTCTCTGTCCTCAGCAACCCTCATGGCCTCGCTCAGTGTCAAACCAGTCCATTCTCGAATGTTGTCCTCCCACCTCTTTTTCGGTCTCCCTCTTCTTCTACCTCCTTGCACTGTGCCGTGCAGGGTGATCTTTGCAAGACCTGATGATCTGGTGACGTGGCTATACCATCGGAGTTTAAGTTTTTTTACCACTGTGAACAGGTCATCGTGTTGTCCAATGGCTTGTGTGATGGTCTGTCGGACTTCGTCCATGGTGATGTGCTGGGTATAGGAAATGCCCAGAAATCTTCTGTAGCACCTCACCTCCATGCTTTGTATTCCTCGTTGGAGATCTGCTGTGAGGGTCCATGTTTCGCAAGCATATACCTTGGAATGTAAACTGGTGGTCTTGTCTTTCCACATTGGCTTCAACCTTGCCAGGGCAGCAGTTGTTTGTGCGATCCTGGAGAGGACTTCCTGTCGGGACCCATTGTCTGATACAATGGCTCCTAAGTATTTGAAGCTATGCACTGTGTTGAGGGATTGGCTTTGGACTTTGATGTCCGTGTTGATGCCATTGGTGTTGTTGGTCATCATTTTGGTCTTCTCTGCACTTATTTCCATTCCATAGGCTCTGGAAGTGGTGTGAAGCCTCTGTACCAGCTGTTCAAGTTCTTGTTCCTCTCCAGCCAATCCAATAGGGTGACTAAGAAAAATCGCCTCAAACAGCAAAATGTATGTACCATGCCATCACCTACATAAATTTACATTTGTTAGCTGTAAGTTTAAACAAACACCTTTATTTATTTATTTATTTATTTAATTATTTATTTATTTATTTATTTATTTATTTATTTATCTATTCATTCATTTATCTATTTATTCAATGAATTTATTTATATACTTTTATATGTTGATTTATTTTATGAAAGTATTTATGTATTATTTATATATGTAGTTGTTTATTGATCTCATTTAAGTAGCCGAAGTTAGCGGATGAAAGTAACAAAACGCAGTCATCAACTTAATAAACTACTACATTTAAATACATTCAGGCGCAGACACGTAGGCCCACAAACACACACATGATTGATTGATTGATTGATTGTTGCTTTAGGTCCAGCGGACTCTTCCGAGCCAAATCAGGACCGGACAACCCCCGATCCGCATAAAAGATCTGCTGAAACAACCCTAGTGGGAAAATTGAATGCCCTCCACCGGCCAGTCCCTTTACAATAAAGACATCCCACGCATGGGACGGCTGAGGCTTTACCCCCAACTACTCGAACCCCCGGTTACAAAAACAAAATAAAATACAAACATCATTATAAATTATCAACAAAATATATACATATAAAATGCCTATATTGCTAAATAGTAACATCATAGGAAGCCCTAGTGACCACCCGGCAGAAAGCGTCCAACACTCCCAAGCTGATCCAACAGACCTCATACACAAACAAGGAGTCTTGTCCAGGAAGAGTTTTCAAGAAAAAAGGTAGGTCATTGATCTAGCGAAGAAGAAGATAATATAGCAGAGTGATAGGACAGAGCAGGAATGGGAAAGAGTAAATGAGGAAGACAGCGACAGTGGGAATTTAAAGCACTAAATTTCCAGAAAGTGGGTATACTATTTATACTGAAACCCCCGGCACCCCAACGGGGGTAAACACACACATACACTCCACATCACATACTTACACATAAATATAAATAAGCACACGAGCGCGCGCGCTCACACAAATGCACACACACACACACACTTTTTTTTAAAAATTTGAAAATTTATTGAAGAGGGAAAGAAAGAAAAAAAACCCACAAGAATCACTAAGGAAAAGATCAAAGCTTGCAAAAATGTTAATATCTTCCAAAAGTGGAAAACATTTCAGAGGATGCCATGCAAAATCGCACATGTAGTGCACAGAATAAAAACAAATGCCAATGACAGAGTTAGGGAACTAGAATCAACGAGTTAACCGTTGGCAGAGTCATGGAAGCAGATATTCAACTAAACAATAGATCAACGAAACAGAAAAGTTGAAGAGCGCGCCGATCCATTCAGGGACAGTGGAGAAAAAGTCGTCTTCAATTATTCCAATTTCAGAGTGGGACCGGGTAGCTCATTTGGTAGAGCGGCTTACTAGTAACCGAAAGGTACCTGGTTCGAATCCCGGATTGGACAACGTGTGACCATATTATTTTCCCCTTACCATCAACTGGTTCGCTGGTGTCAGAATAATGTGACAAGTAGTCGCCTATACGCTTCGGTGTCGTGTGACTATAATCTACAGCTACAGTCCAAGTTCACTTATTTTCTGTAGATTCCCGAAACCAAACAAACCGATGGTTGATGTCACACACTTGAAACATAGGCAGAAGGGCAGAGAGTGACCGCGAGACGGAGGCCTAGACAGAGAGGCAGACCGACATGTAGACAGACAGAGACAGGGACAGGGAGTGCAAACGTAATACACTTTTCCTCGCTCTTTGATTATAGTTAAGCTATTAGGAAACATGTTTAAGCCTATAATGTTACTTGTTTACGAAATGGTTACATTAAACATTTTGACTTCTTTAACTTTTGCAACTTGGTTAAAGGTAAAAAGGTAAAGGTAGTCCCATAGCCTTGTGGCCTTAGGGGAGCGTGATGTTGGAGATCACACTTATCTTGGGCCAGCGTAATGAGGGTGATGCCCATCTCTCTCCCTCGCTGCTTTACCTTCCCCAACCTTAAGAGAGTAGGTACTCAGTCACAGTTGAGTCAACTGGGAGCGTTGTTATTTGTCGCTTCACGTTTTGCGGTCACCCATCCAAGTGCTAACCGCACTGGACGGTGCTTAACTTGCGACACAGTAGCGAGTGCAACTTGGATTGTTATAGTATTCGGGTATAATATAGCATAGCTTTCAATTGCATCGTTCATGTTCGTTCCTGGCTTTAACTCTACATATAAAGCGGTCTTTTAAATGGAAGTTTAACAAAAATGTTCTTATCCTATCCCGTAATTCGAAGGTCGTTGGGGCACCACAGATGATCGTTTAACTAGCGTACTCCATCTTTCTCTGTCCTCAGCAACCCTCATGGCCTCGCTCAGTGTCAAGTCAGTCCATTCTCGAATGTTGTCCTCCCACCTCTTCTTCTGTCTCCTTCTTCTTCTCCCTCCTTGCACTGTGCCTTGCAGGATGGTCTTTGCAAGGCCCGATGCTCTGGTGACGTGGCCATACTAACGGAGTTTCCGTTTCTTCACCACTATAAGCATGTCATCGTGTTGTCCAATGACTTGTTTGATGGTCTGTCGGACTTCGTCGTTGGTGATGATGTGCTGAGTATAGGAAATGCCCAGAAGTCTTCTGTAGCACCTCATCTCCATGCTTTGTATTATTCGTTGTAGATCTGCAGGGAGGGTCCATGTTTCGCAAGCGTATAGGAAGATGCAGATGACAAGGGAGCGCAGCAGCCTTACCTTGAAATGTAGACTGATGGTCCTGTCTTTCCAAATGGGCCTTGTCAGGGCACAGCAGTTGTTTGTGCGATTCGGGAGAGGACTTCCCGTCGGGACCTATTGTCTGATACAATGGATCCAAAATATTTAAAGCTACGCATTGAGTTGAAGGATTGGTCTTGGACTTTGTCCATGTTGATGCCATTGGTGTTGTTGGTCATCATTTTGGTTTTCTCAGCACTTATTTCCATTCCATAGGCTCTGGAGATGATGTCAAGCCTTGGTAACAGGTGTTCAAGTTCTTGTTCTTCTCCAGCCAATCCATCAATGTCATCCGCAAAACGGAGTTTGGAGATTGCTCTTCCTTTTATGCTGCCTGTGCATTCGTGATCGGCAAGGGCATCTGACATGATGCGCTCTAGGAAGATGTTAAAAGAGTGTTGGAGAGAGTAGGCATCCTTGACGCACACCGATTGTTGTTCTGAACCAGTTCCGGCTGGCGCTGTTGTAGCCCTGTCATACAGGCTTTTGATGACTTCAATAATTTTAGGACTCGTGTTGTACACTCTCATGGTTGCCCAGAGAACTGCATGCCAGATTCGGTCAAACGCTTTGTTGAAGTCTACAAACACATGATATAGATGTTGTTGGTACTGTAGGTATTTCTCGTAGATTATTCTGAGGTTGAAAATTAGGGTTAAAAAAAGGGGTTAAAGAGTTAGGGTAAACCCTTCAAAAATTTTAAAAAAAATTCACAAATAATGTTAGGTAGGTAGGGTTTGGCGCGCCACTGGTTGCGACTACGCCTTCCCCGGGGGAGGCGGCCCAGAGTTTCCCGATAGAAAGGGATAATAAACTGCAGCAAAAAAATCTGTTCAATGGTACTTTTGTTCATCATGTTGGTCTTCTCTGCACCTATTTAAATCCCATAGTCCCTGAAGGTGGTGTCAAGCCTCTGTACATTGCTTTACCCCCTATGCTGACTGTGCCTTCGTGATCTGCTAGGGCATCTGACATGATGCGCTCCAGGAAGATGTTGAAGAGTGTTGGAGAGAGTAGACAAGGGCATCTGACATGATGCGCTCTAGGAAGATGGTAAAGAGTGTTGGAGAGAGTAGGCATCCATGAAGCACGCCGATTGTTGTTCTGATCCAGTTCCCGATGGCGCTGTTGTGAAGGACTGCACTGGTAGCCTTGTCAACCAGGCTTTTGATGACTTCAATAATTTTAGGGCTGACGTTGTACACTCTCATGGTTGCCCACAGAACTGCATGCCAGGCTCGGTCAAACTCTTTCTTGAAGTCTAAAACACATGATACAGATGTTGTTGGTGATGTAGGTATTTCTCGTAGATTATTCTGAGGTTGAAAATCTATTCAGTGGTACTTCGCCCTGCCCTGAATCCTGCTTGATCTTCAGCTACGACTTGTTCAGCTTGGGGTTTCAACCTGTTGAGTATTATTTTCAGGAGGACTTTGCTGGAATGGCTGATGAGGCAAATTTGTGCGGTAATTTTCACACTCCTGAAGGTTCCCCTTTTTGGGAAAAGTGATGACAAGCGACTGGGTCCATGGTGTAGGCCACTCCCCATTCTGCCAGTTTTTTTTACAGGTAATGATGAGGGCGTCAACCATCGCTTCTCCTCCTGCTTGAAGCAATTGCGCAGTTATGTTGCCTACTCCCGCTGACTTCCCCTTCTTCAGTGATTGCATTGCTGCCTCAACTTCTTCTCGGAGAATTGGGAGGTTTTTTTCCTGGCCATCTATCCAAGACTTCTTGTTCTTCTGAAAGGCGCTTTGGATCGTGGAGACCTTGGGTTGTTTAACACTTGTCAGCCGCTTCACGGTCTGGTAGGACATCTTGCTGTTGTTCTTGTTCAAGCTGTTCTCTATTTCCTGGCATTGATCTTCTATCCAGTTCTCCTTTGCTGTGCGCATGCCTTTTCGGATGTCATTGTTGATTTTTCGGTAGGCGTCAGCTCCCTGTGAGGTGTTCTTTTTCTTTTTCATCTCTCTTCGTTTATCACACAGGTCCAAACGTTTAGGTGTGATCCACGGTTTCTTCTTTGGGCGGTGCTTGCCAAGGCTCTCAGTGTCACAGCTGAGTTGAAAGTGGTGGTCATGGTATTGACATCTACTTCACCAGCTTCCAAAATGAGCAGTGGTGCAAATTTCCCTCCAATTGTGGCTTGGAATATTTCTGCCACCTCCGGGTCTTGCAGTTTGTCCAGGTCGAACTTCAGTCTGGTGCACTTTGCTGTGTTTACTCTTTTAAAATTAAAAATAATAATACAGGATGCTATATACGCGCCTTTCCCCAAATCAATCAGGCTCAAAGCGCGGCGATCTATACCAACATACACGCTCACCCTCACAAACACCAAATACACATCCATCACTCAAACAAGTGGTGTAAAGGCAAGGAGATCGCTATTAGAAGACGGAAAGAAAATCGAATTTTTATTTGTTGAAATTTTTATACTGACTGCGTCCTGTACCATTATTGAAGGGAGGGAGGAAACCGGAGTGCCCGGAGAAAACCCTCGGTGACCTCAATAGTCTCGTACCTAAGTCACATACGTTCGCCCCTTTCGGGAATCGAACCCGCGACCTTCGGCATAGGAAACCGGCGACTTATCCACTGCGCCACGAGGCCACCCCTCAAGTGGAGCCGGAAGGACATCATCACGACATCGTGGTCACTTCCGATGACTGCTTCTGGAAAAGTGCGTGTCCTGCCAATGTTGAAGCTTGATCAGAAGCGTGTCTTGACAGGTGCTAGAATGTCTTTGTGGGCCAAGAAACCAACGCCATGTTCGTGCCCGTCATCTCTCCCGCTGAAATAAAGCTTGTGGCCTTTGTCGGTCGTTGTTTCACCTTGTCCTTTCCAGCGCAGTTCGCTGATACCTAAAATGTTCCACCGATAGTGGTCTAGCTTGTGGGCCAGTTCTTCTAATTTTCCCTCCACAGTTAGGGTCCTGACTTGCCAGGTTCCTATGACTCCGTTGTCTCTCGTGCGGATCCTGCTAAGTTGTCTTCTTCTTCTTCTTGGTTAGATTTACGTCCCCAGACACATGAGCGTATAAGGGACTTCGCTACTTAGTTGTCCATCAGTAGCACACTTATCACCTCCGTCCTGATGGACAACGGAAGGCGCGGTCCTTGGTGACCCGGGAGACGATCGATCCGGTATGAAGTGAGTGGTTCTTTTCATGATAAGGATTTGTCTTGGGCAAGAAAGACCTGGCAGAGCCCAATCCTCTCCAGGTTGTTGGCCACAGCCGAAATCCACGAGTACAGTGTGGCTCACCTTGGTCTCGGGCACGCGGTCGTTGAACCTGTAGTAACGTGACCTTTCTCCGTCCTGGCCGGTGACTTCTGGGTAGAAGACTTTCGCCCAGTGATGCCGTGCTGACCTCACCCCTGTTAGTCGCCTCTTACGACACACCAGGAAAGGTTGGGTCTATTCTATTCAATTCCCGAACCACATGTTAACAGTGTCCAAAGGAGTACTGTATGTTCACGAAACTTGACAGTACATGGGCATTTAAAAAAATAGATTGTCCAACTTCTGATGCTTTTAATGACAAACAAAAGCTGGTTTTATACAAGACTGAGCGTGATCCTTGTAAAATTTTAAGAAAACTCATATTGTTTAATAGCCTGTTGAGGATCTACTTTGTTTTGGGGGTGTTGTTTTTTTTTACACAAAATAATTATTTACCTTCGCTTTAATATTTTTGAAAGCTGCCAACAAAACAATGCGATAAGCAATGTTAAACGGTCTTCTACTTCCTAACTAAGCATTCTCGTGTAGAGAATAATTAATGAGATTAAATAAAACACTGCCCAGAACTTGAAACCATTATAAGAAAGCGAGTTTTACAAACTCAATGGTAATTAAAAACGTTTCAAAATGATAGTTCTTGCGCAACAATGTGTATAGGCCTGTTATGTTTTAATCAAGTTTGACACTCTAGTTTTGAGAGAGAGAGAGAGAGAGAGAGAGAGAGAGAGAGAGAGAGAGAGAGAGAGAGAGAGAGCGAGAGAGAGATAGAGAGAGAGAGAGAGAGAGAGAGAGAGAGAGAGAGAGAGAGAGAGAGAGAGAGAGAGAGAGAGAGAGAGAAGGGACAGGCGGGAGAGGGGGTTGGAAGAAAAAGAAACGGAGTGCAATACTGCACGCTTTTGACTTCACCCGCAGACTCTCACACCCAGTTCAATCCAAGAAGGATAATGGGGCAGCAGCTAGACTTCATGCATAATTTGTACATGTAGGCCTATAGTTATAAATAAGAATCAGCACGTCATTTTGTATTATTAATAAGAATAATAATAATACAGTACATTTATATCGCGCGGTACCTCGCAAACGGTAAGAAAAGCGAGCTCGCCGCGCTTGACAACACACGTGCAATCACACACACACACACACACACACACACACACACACACACACACACACACATACTTGCGCAGACACCGTTATTTGGACTTTCCTCTATCGCCACATACGTTCTGTGGACAATGGGTCGTGCTACGACCCCCTTTTTAAGTACTTTAAAGTGTTTTAACCCTAACCCTAACCCTAACCCTAACCCTTACCCTAACCCTAACCCTCACGGATCATTAAATGGACGTCCCAACAAGGAGGTCTGTCCGAAGAACGTATGTAAACTTGCACTAGTTTGTCCCAATAACGCCGTGTAAACATCCACACCCCCCACACACACACACACACACACACACACACACACACACACACCCACACACACACACACAAAACACGTATACACTTATCAAAATGGTTAAATAATTACATGGCCATGCAAAACAACAGATAATATGAATACCAAGAACCGAGCCGGTGCCGCCACCATCCATGAACAGATGACGTGACTTGGTAAAAGATTACATATGGGGATGGAAGGGAGGGGGAGTGAAAATTATTGAGTTTGCATGTTAAAATGCTTGTAACATGTTTTAATTCCTTGTCACTGAACCTTGCTGCTAATGACAGGAAAAAATCAAATTGTCAAAATACTCTGTCTCTGTCTGTCTGCCTCTCTCTCCTCGTCCACCCACCACCCCTCCACCCCACCCCCCTCTCTCTCTCTCTCCACTAGCTATCGGTCACATCAATCAGCATTAATATGCATACAGATTGGAAAGGTGTGAAATGCTCAGAGCCACTTTGATTGAAAGGGGCAATGTTCATGAGATCAAACCCTGTGCAGTCATGGGCAGCGACACGCAGAAAAGGACAACTCTCTAGCAGCAACAGATCAATGTGCTGGATGATACGTGAACGAACTTGAACTATCTCCTTCCAATTTGGCATGCGTCACTTGCGCAACTACAGGCATGGAAATCTGACATTGTATAAGGTTAAGGTCAGGTTATAGTTATAAGGCGCCTTTTCCTGCACTGCGTAACCATGCAGGAAACCAGTAAAATAAGTGTCTCGCTATTTTCGGCTATTAAAAGCGTACGTCATTTGCACAACCATATTACAGGCATAGAAATCTGACATTATATAACAATAATAGAATGGATCATCGACAGCAAAGCGGTTTAGTGGTTCCTCGATTGTATAACGGTGCCAGAACTAGGTATGATCTATACAAAAACCGTGTCCCAAACTTCACAGCATACAGCCAGACATCATCATCGTCTTCATCTACGTGCAAGGACGCAATATGTAACGTTACGACTTAACATTCCAAAACAAGCAAACTAACAAACAACATTTGATGGTATTCAAAGATTAGATGATGTGAAGAGACAAAAACGAACAAATACTTGTGTTAAGATCTAGGAATTGTTTACTTTATTTTTTCAAAGTAAAAACCATGGACTGAGAGATTCAAGCAGACATTTGTTAGTAACATTTTATATAATAATTAGACAGTGGCAGTCATAACATTATATCAAGTTATCCTCCTTTTATCCCCTCTTCTTTATTTACTGTTTAGTTTGGCGGTGATGGTTCGACCCTAAGCAGCTCTATTTACCTGCCTGGAAAGAGCATTATTTCCAAATTATTGTTCACGGGAGTATGGGGTCTATCCAAACAATTTTATGCATGCTAGATTCAATGCCATTTAATCCAATTCAATGTAATCATTCACTTTAACGTTTGTTCACATAGGCCTACATGGGATTTTAGAACGCACAATCGTTCTCACGCATGAACACACATACTGTTACACTGGCTGTTGGTTTTGTTTTTATCAGTAGTTGATTCAGCCCCAATGCTGGAATCCTCCTGATAAGTGTAACCCGGATTGGTTTATCCACGCAACCTGTTCGCTCAGCAACAAGGCAGAAGTCGTCGTATGAAGTTTTCCAACTTTATTCAGCGTACATCAACAACTGCATACAATCGCTTGATCGCTTTTCACTTTCTCTCTACTCAACTTTCAACTCTACACAATGCATCAATTATATCTTTTTTTTTCTAGACTCCAGATAACGTCAGAAAGTTCCAGTCTGACACATTACAACCAATCGGAATAAACTTCGTCATCACTGTCTTGCGTCATACAACTTTCTTTACAGTGCAAGAATTTTCTCAGCTATCAAATATCTACATTTATCGCGAAGATTCGATCGATAGTAAACAAGCAACTCTAGAGAATTCTCCAATAATATCGACCAACGAAAATTATCAAAATTATACCAAGCTTCTTCTAACAACAACGCAAAATTAAATCAAAGGTAAATACACTCTATTATTGCATGCTTTGCAAAACAGAACGATCGGATCTATCGTGCGCGTTTCAACGTAACACATACATATAACCAAATCTAACAATGTAATGTTAACTATAACTGTTTACATTGCTACAAAGTTTTACAAACTGCAGACATTTAAATTATAGGGCCATGGCGATATCTATTATTGCCGAATTGTGCTACAATATGGAAAAATACTACTAGACCAGACCTAATTAAAATTAAGCATATAATACATTAAATTATTAGCAGAGATGCAAATGTTATTTTTGTTGGGTTCCGTCTCATTCTGGTTTGTACTGGAATGAGCAGTCGGACAAACTTGCCCAAAATGTAGATACAAATACAAATTCGATATCAAATTGTAAAATTAGATTATTTAGCCATGAGTTTGTTTAACTAGTAGAAAGACATTTTCAAACATTAGTAATCAAACATAACATCCTATGAGGTAGTAGAAATATTGCAAAAATCATATATAAAATGCTTTTGAATCCACGAAGCGCAAAATACGTAAATGATATTCATTATATATGCCAGCAATGTCTGTACATTTAATAATTGAATGTACAACATTATTACCATTATACAAAGCAAATAATGTTTTCATAAATAATAATGTGTATGATTAAAAAAAAACGTCGCCTACATTATCTTACATACTGACATAAAATATTGCTTTTGATTAAGTAATAATAATAATAATAATAATAATAATAATAATAATAATAATAATAATAATAATAATAATAATAATAATAATAATAATAAATATGTGTGGATGTTTTTGCATGCATTTGTTTCTTAAAGTCTAATATCATGTTATCAATGAAAAGACTTTAAACAAAAAATGTGATCTCATCTGACTTTTATTTATATCCCGACACCTATCCTATCCTATCCTATCCTGTCCCGTTACCCGGAGGTCGTAGGGGCACCAAAAAAATATATTATATATACAATATGTTGTTGTTCTTTTACATTTATTTATTTAAATAAACATGACAATAATAATAATGACAATTGAGAATTTCTAGGAACCCACAAAAGCGAAATTTAATTGTCACCTATGCAATAATAAATATAATAATTGATAAGCAAAGCAGACTGTTAAATATGTTTAACAGATATTGGTTGTGAACAGATACAAACTAAATCTTTTGATAACTTGGTGTTCCATGAATTTACTCTCAGTTCATTATTTAGCCTACATAAATGTCTTGAACAAGAAAAACTTCAAACTTCCTATTGCTAGGTAAATTACAATGTATGTATCTTTTCACGCACACTACTAGATCTTAGTGATTAGCGCATAGGCTTGTGTTCCTGTGTGCAATATCAATTTCTTTATCATATATGTATTTTTATGCCGTTCTGTAATTTGTGTTTGGCACCACAGTGTGATTTCGCAGTGAGATAATACATTTTCGAATTCGTAGTCTATTTAGATTAGCTCCCAGAGCTTGTAACGGTGCTATAATATATAATAGCAATCCTTAAAGCTAAGATTTACCCAAAATTATGCAACCTACTTTACAGGAGCCGACCCAAAACAACAAATTACCACAAAATACTCCATCATAATGCCAGGCGCCAAGCGGGATCCCGCTTAGTTCGATAAATGGAACAGCCGAGCGATGGAATTCATAATTATTCTTTCCAGGGGCCAGTTCAGGCTAGGGAGAATGGGGTAGCGTGATTAAGATTTAGAATCACCGCTAAACACCATAGATTATGGCGAATATTAGCGCGCGATGTATTAAAACAAAATGGGATGTAGGGTAGTCACCGAGATTATTTCGATATTTCAAGGTAGAAAAAGACATTTTAAAAAATTTACAGAAATTGCTTTTTTGATCTAGATAGTACTTTGCTGGAGCCATAATTGGCTATTATTTAAAGATAAATGTAATTATTTCATGCGTGAGTATATATAACAAAAAGGGCTGTGGTACAGGTACGATGTTGTATTTCAATATTTCAGGGAGAAAAGCAAGAAGAAGGGAACCAAATGAAAAAAAAAGATTTGTAGTTATTTGAAATTATTTATTTGATATATCCAGACACAGACCTATACTATGATGATCTTCAAAATGTCAATACAGAATTGTGAAATACCTAAGCTACATAACATGGTCTTGAGCAGTTTCGTATTTCACTTTCAGGGAATTGGTGTAAGTCCTGCACCATTTGTTCAGAGACTTAATACAATAATTACTAGAAAATGTCATTGATGTTGTGAAATACCTGCGTTAGTTAGTAATTGTTTACAAAGTCCAGCGGATTGCAAACAGCCGAATCAGAACCACAACTTTGTTGAAAGAGGACTCACTCTTGATCTGTATAACGGACTGCCGAAAAAACTCTAACGGTAACACTGAAGGCCACTTTACAATAAAGGCATCTGATGTAGGGGGCGCTGGTTTATCTAATTTATCGAACCACTGTTTACAAAAACAAAATAGAATATAAACATCATTATAACATAATAACAAAACACGTACCAAGAAAATGCATACATTGCTAAATAATAATACCATAGAAAGCCCTAGTGACCATTTGGCAGAAAGCGTCTAAAAGCCCCAAGCTGACCCAACAGACCCTATACACAAATAAGGAGTTTTCGTCCAAAAAAAAGGTAAGTGACTGGTCTAGCGAAGAAGATGGTAGATTGACATAACAGATTACAACGAAAAACAAAAAAACAATGAGAATGAAAGAAACTGTTAATTTAAAGCACTAGATTTTCACAAGGTGGGGATATAATTTATACAGAAACCCCTGGCACCTCCACGGGAGGAAATACCTGCGTGAAGCAGTAACTTCATTAAACTATAACATTTCAGCAATTTCCTTAATTCCTGATTTCAAGAAACTCCTTGTACACCAAAAATATTACTCAGTGGTTACAGTACACAGACTAGTGTACAAAACATTATAAGAGTTTGGACAGATGGGTTGGCAAACTGGAATCGACATCGGACCGCCGTTACATTAAATGCAGGCCGGATATTTTAGGACTGCTCGAAATAGCCCTAAGCACCCGTCCCTTATGGTGTGATTAGACATACATCAAATACAAGATACACTTTTAAAACGCAACGCTGACTAGTCTAACGTTAAAGGTGCATCATTTTCACGTTGTTGTGTTTTTCCCTGAAGTGTACACTTTTTGCAACACTTAATGTCATCATCATCATCATCATCATCATCATCATCATCATCATCATCATCATCATCATCATCATCATCATCATCATCATCATAACCACTACCATCATCGTCGTCGTCGTCATCATTAACGCGACATCGCTCAATCCACAATCATTACAAACGTCGCTGATATTATGCCTAACAGTGTAAACTAATGTCCAAAGACACACGACCATTCAGTTAAGTTCACAATGGGGGCCCTTAAGATAATTGTTTCCTGTACAAGAATAGCGTAGCAAACTACTATAAACCAAATTATTAATTTAACGTTGTTTTAACAATGTTTTGACGGCAACACTCAAACTATAACGAATAAAAGGGTTTGGGTGGAAATCAAAAATGATTATCTCGCACATTTTTTTTCTTTCTTTTTTGTGTGTATTTGGGGGTAAGGGAGGAAGGGGAGAAGGGCAGTGTCTTGTCTCTAAATCTCTATACCTACATTAAGGCTTCCTTCACGTGTTTATACATGCAATATGAGTCCGCAACAATCATTTGAGGAGTCAAACCTAAGACGGTCGCATATGCCCACTAATCTAGCCAATCCATAAAAATATGGCCACAGAGTTATAGCGGAAGTGGCGTGTAAAAACTATAATGTGTGTCTTTGCGTGGCTGCTAGGCAGGCCCTGTGCATGCCTGTCATGTCGCAAGCCCAGTTTGCGTTTCTTAACTGTCACGCGCGACATGACGATGACGGATGGCAAAACACAAAAGAAAAAAAAAACTTACTGTCATGTTTCAACGCTTCATTTTTTTTTCATCTTCTTGACGGTTGACGCCTGAAGAGACATGTTTGTCTTTTAACAAATTTAATATTTCTTCTTCTTCTTCTTCTTCTTCTTCTTCTTCTTCTTCTTCTTCTTCTTCTTCTTCTCGTCTTCTTCTTCTTCTTCTTCTTCTTCTTCTTCTTCTTCTTCCTTTCTTTCTTTCTGTCGTTCTTTATGTCTTTCTTTCTTCTCTTTCTTCCCCTTCTTCTTTCTTCTTCTAACCATTCTTATTCTTCCTCCTACAGCCTTAGCTAATTCAATTCGATAAACATGGCATACTGGCGTGAGTACACACACACATTAACACACACACGCACACACACACACACAAACACACAACCACACACCCACACACACATATATACACACGCACGCTCATATCCACACACACATACATATATACATACATACATATATACACACACACATACATACATGCACACACACATATTAATTCACACCCAAACACACACTATAACCTGTTCAATTGTAATTTTAGATCCGCTCACTCTGGGTGATATTAAATACAAAAGAAAGCTAACATTAAATACAATAAATGTTTTAACAATCTACCAGCTGATGATTTTAAAATAACATGAACACAAGAATTATGATCTACAGGTTGGTAATGGTAATAAATGTTCAGTTCTGTTCATACTGACCTCATCAGCTCATCATCAAGACACCCGCTTTCTCTCCCAACTTAGTCAGTCATAA
>CM072516.1:17503875-17546375 GCA_036898135.1 Oncomelania hupensis
GTATGTATGTGTGTGTGCGCGCGCGTGTGCGAGCGTGTGTGTGTATGTATGTGTGTGTGCGCGCGCGTGTGTGTATACCTGTTTGTGTGTGCATGTGTGGACCGGGGAATCATTTTGTTTATCCCAGTACGCTTGATTTGGCATCCCAGTACGCTTTATCCCAGTACGCTTGATTTTTACCCCAGTACGCTTGATTTGGCATGCTCCCAGCCATGTATGTAAATATATTGTACTAATGAGTGTGTCTGATGCCCTTGCAGATCACGAAGGAACAGTCAGCATAAGTGGTAGAGCAATCTGCAACCTTCGTTTTGCGGATAACATTGATGGATTGGCTGGAGAGGAACAAGAACGTGAACGGCTTGTACAGAGGTTTGACACCACCTCCAGAGCCTAAGGAATGAAAATAAGTGCAGAGAAGACCAACAACACCAAATGCATCAATATGGACATCAAAGTCCAAGGCCAATCCCTCAACACAGTGCATAGCTTCAAATATTTAGCAGCCACTGTATCAGACAATGGGTTCCGACAGGAAGTCTTCTCCAGGATCGCACAAACAACAGCTGCCCTGACAATGTTGAAGCCCATTTGGAAAGACAGGACCATCAGTCTACATTCCAAGGTAAGGCTGCTTCGCTCCCTTCTCATCTCCATCTTCCTATACGCTTGCGAAACATGGACCCCCACAGCAGATCTACAACGAAGAATACAAAGCATGGAGATGAGGTGCTACGGAAGACTTCTCGGCATTTCCTATACCCAGGACATCACAAACAACGAAGTCCGACAGACACAAGCCATTGGACAACATGATGACATGCTCACAGTGGTGAAGAAACTACGATGGTATGGCCACGTCAGCAGAGCATCAGGCCTTGCAAAAACCATCCTACAAGGCACGTACAAGGAGGAAGAAGAAGAGGGAGACAGAAAAAGAGATGGGAGGACAACATTCGAGAATGGACTGGTTTGACACTGAGCGAAGCCATGAGGGTTGCTGAGAACAGAGAAAGATGGAGTACGCTGGTTAAACGATCATCTGTGGTGCCCCAACGACCTTTGAGTTACGAGATAGAATATGATAGGAGTGTGTGAATGCGTGAGGGTGCGCTCTGAACTGTTCCTTACTAGGAAAAGCATTAGATGATGATGATCGAATATTATTAACAACAAAACTTTAGGTCGTCGGGTTTTCTAAAATGACAAGCAACAACAGAATTTGCTATTTATTTATCTTGCATTTAACGCTTCCAGGAGAGCAGAAGAAAAAAAATCAAATTGTGGGGGAAAATTTGAGTTTCCTAATGCACGGGCGCTTGGAGTTTGATGTGACAAATGCATAAGCCTATGCGTGTCCCACTTTATTATACTATCTATGTAGACAAAATGTCAAACTCGTTGAAGAGAATCCAACACTCATACGATAAGACAGATAGTCCACTGAGCTTGCATAGGAAATGCCTGAGGCATTCTGAACGTCTTATATTGTTTAATATGTGTCAGTCCATATGAAGGCAATTCCAACAATTTCATGATTTACAAATAATTTTTAAAAGCTCAGAATAAACATAGACTGTGAATACTGTTGACCTGGGATGCCCGCTTAAAGATAATTATGTAATATCATGTGGGTCGCCTTCTTGCGGGAGGAGTATTCTAGTTTGTTCAAACGGATTTGAAATGCCCAGTGGCACAAGTTTGATACATTCTCTATAAGAATGGCCTATAAAGTTATTAAGGCGATGATAAGATCTATACTAATCAGCACATGCAAACATGGCAGCCGGTGCTCAAGTGTGAGAGTCAGAGAATAATGACACAGAATATTTAGTTGTGTTGACAATGGAAACACTCGCTCACTTCCTAATTGAAAGCGGTCCTGTCAAAAGCTATTGTTTTAAATCCAATTAGCACATCTTCCCATAACATTTCTACAAAAGAACCGCTTTTTTTCTTCTTCTTTATTTCCGTTCAACGCTAATTATTAAAGGGCTTTGAGCAAACAAAACAATATAATGCTGTCTAGGGGTTATTGTCATTTTCCCTGAAAATAAGGCCCAGGTTTTTAACACTGCAATTTAACAAAGAAATTAGAACATCAGAGCAGCGAAGACACCGATAACAGGAAAACCGCTCACTGGCTGTCCATGGACCAACAAATTTCATTGTTTGATGCTGCAACACTCCGCATGGACAAACCTCGCGATTTGCGAAGTCAAATGCAAGAAATGGCTTTGAAAAAAGTCATGAAATAAGTTTTGTACTAATTAATTATTGTGACGAACGGACCAGTTTACCCTGCTTACTTTACAATTTAGCCTTGTATAGTCAGTTAATCTTAGAATGTTAATGTTAGGCTGCAGCAGACGATGGAAGTAATCAGGCGTAGCAATGATATACTGCCGTTTACGCACAGTGGTAGCTGACGGTAAAAGCCAGGCAATGACATCATCGTAGCTACGTTAGGCGAGTCGATTACCAGCCAATGAGAACACAGTTTAGAATGGAATCAACCAGGTCTGGCTGATTCAAATAGAGAGATAGAACGGGAGTCGAGAGGAAAACGAGGAGCAGTAAACAGCTACACAGTTAGCAGAGATCTCTCCACTCATAGACCAGTGTCACGTCACCCGAGCGGGTTCCGCGACGTCAGCTCAAAGCAACGAGTGGGAGGATAGAACTCAAACAAAATAAACACAAAATGACAGAATAACAAACACACTCTTTTATTCAACAATCAAACACACATACACAGGACAATGGGGTACTAAACCACCCTCCACCCCTATGAAGACCCCCACCCCAGTATTTACTAACAATTACCTCCCTTGTTCAACCGAAAACAGAACTAAACATCAACCAGGTTTCCCACAACAATGTACAGCAAAATAGCAATAAACAATCAATTCAAAATACTATAAATTTCAGCTGAAGAAATGGAGCTGCAAATCTTATTATATTCGAACTATTATCCAAGCTAGCTTGCAGGTCAGAAGCACTGTTAAGAAAATGTCAGTTATTCAGAGCTCAGTAGGAGCTAAAGCAGTTATTCACTCAAATGATGAAATAATTTACACTAAATAAATGAAGTATGTTTTTAGGTGTGTGTCGTGCAAATCTGTGTGTGCGTGGGTGTGATGCGTGTAGTTCCTATGGTAAACAGAGGCTCCAATGGCGGCGCCCAACAATCCCGAAGAAGACGGCGGTGGTGGCGAAAAGTCCCGTCGACGTTCACACTTCACGGCCGCAGAAGCAGGGGTTCCAGAGCGGATGCACACACGGCCCAACAGTACAGCAAAGGTGCGCAAAAGCGTAGAGGTGTACAGATGTAGTTGAAGAATAACTACATCAGCGAAACATCAAAATATTAGAACAATAGAGAAGCCCAAACCTGTAGACAAATATATAGTCTTAACAGTTTGCCTACAAAACTCAAATACTACATTCACATAATACGCCTTCCGCCGTCCGCCATCTAGACCTGGTTATACATAATAACAATGATAATAATACAGGATGCTATACATACATCTCAATAATATAATGCAACTCTTGATACTAATAATTCATATCTCTTCCATAAGCACAGTCGTTTATATAAATATACATAATCATTACGACTACACTTCATTCACACAGTCCCAATTCATTCCATCCTCATCTCCATCCTCATCATCCCTCTCAACTGTTATAATACATCATGGTTATCTCCCTTCATCCATATTATCTTATTGTACTATAATATAAACATGCTCCCCTCATACCCATTACTTCTTTACCCCTCTCTAGCACAGTACAATTATATCTCTCCCTTTACATACATCCCCCCCCTCTCTCTCTCTCTCTCTCTCTCTCTAACATGCATTCTCCATCGTCACCTTTGACCCACTTTAGCAACAACAGCAACGACATTTTCCGTTTATGTATATATTAAGAAAATGATATGAAAATCATACAAAATCACTAAATCACTATTCATCAAAATACATCCCTTTCCCCCTCATTCACCATCATTCATTCGCGTATGCAGTCTCGAAGCGCTCGCCACTGAGGAAATGAATTACAGGGTTTTTACTCACCTTATAAGTCTCGGCCTGTGACACACCTCCCCAACACAGTACAACACAGCACAGTACAGTACACACTGGTTAGTCTGAGAGTTAATTCGTTATTTGGCTAATTGCTAGCTATTCACAAGGACATCTCAATTCTGATAAAGACCTTGAGCCTTGGCAGGTGCCCAATCGAGGACTACACAACCTTAGGAAAGAATCCTACATTTATCTCCAATAAATGGCGATTACATTCCCCCTACTACAGTCTTTAGACATTCTTACCCCGATGAGGGCGTAAGACCTTGGGTGGTTCAAACACAAAGAACACTACCCCTTCCAAGAAATAAACCTAATTTCGTCTGACACACAGTCACAAGGTTACTTTCTGGCTAAAGCTGACCTCTCGCAAAAAGCGCCACACCGACTCTGCCCTACTAAACACACGCCAGGCCACAGGTAACCGGTCAAGCTCTTGTTCAGTACCCCACTTCTCTAATTCAGCATACCCCTATTTCCTGCGTTAAGCACGTGGACTTAGAGCTACTGCATCTTTCATACGCAATAAAGAAAATTGCCGAGCTATCTATATACACTACATAGTAGAGAGGTGCAACTTCGCAAAAATATAGCTCTCTCTGATAGGTGCTGAAACTCCTGTCGTCACAACCTGGAAGCAGGACTTTTGAATCTTAGAATTCAATCAAGTAGCCACGGGCCTGACTTTGTCAAACAGACGAACAGGCGAGATATCCCGTGCGCCCAACTCCACAGAAAACACGAGTTGGCTGTTTAGCCTCTACAGCACAGGACTGAGAGAGCAACCCTGGAAAACCCTCTCCAAGACAACACAGCTTGTCAAGGACCCAAACTACACGACGACCCAGCGTGTACCAGAAGCTACCTCAACAAAGGGCTTCAAACACACCACCCTTGAGTTAAGTGCATAGGAAAAAGTGCACTAAAACTGAAAGCAAAAGGACCACAGTAGTCCACTCTTCAGAAACTATAGTAAAACGGACCACAGTAGTCCAATCTTCATGAACTCTAGTAGCCAGTGCCCTATGAAGACATAACAGCTGCCTAGACTATCAGCAATCAAATTATTTGCATTGACTTATGACTTTTTAAGGTAGATTAGTACATCGAAGATCTTGTATAGAGTAGAAGAAATAAATGTGTGATTTTAACTGTTATCAAGTGGCTGGACTACATATGATTCATAGCCGTGTGAAAGCTAGTGTGACAGTGATCTTGTACCATTTTTATATCTATCTCTGTACCCCAGCCTTAACACAGACCGAGCTAAATAAATAAATGTATTAAAGTAATTCACCGGGTGACTAACTAGCAGTTCCCATAGAATAAAGCGTGAGGGTTACAGCATTCCATTGTGCAGAGCCCAGTAACAACCAAACCCCACGTGACACTTATTATTACACAAACTATGAAACATAGTGTAAGGTATGTTTTATACCTGCTTGATTTGATTCTCTGTGTGTATGTGTGACTGTGTATTGCATTTGGCTAGCTTAGGTTGATTGCTAATTAATTAGTGTTCTATTTTTCTGTCTTTACGTTAAAGCACTATTTTTGTTTTTAATTCTTTACTCATCTATTACAGTTTTTAAAAAGTCACTTCATTTGGCTGCGCCCCAAAAAAGAGTCCGCCTTGGGGTCCTAGTTTTTGGAAATAGAAGCCATACAAATTGCGAGTGGAAACAATCAATTTAAAGTCTATAACTAGAAAGATTTATCTAAGAGAGGGAGAGAGAGAGAGAGAGAGAGAGAGAGAGAGAGAGAGAGAGAGAGAGAGAGAGAGAGAGAGAGAGAGAGAGCTTTATGGCGCTACAGCTTAGTTGATTTTTTAATTGAAATTTTTATTCAAATATATTTGATACTAGTGGTTTTTGTACCCTGGCTTGCCAGGGTACACATGTTGCTGTTTAAAATGTAGACAGAGAGACAACTGTTGTCTGCGAGTTTCATTTGGACGATGATACCTCCCCATATCCCCCTTGATACCTCACCATACCCCCCTGATATCTCCCCGTCCCCCCCCATGATGCCTCACCATACCCCCTTGATATCTCCCCGAACCCACTTGATACCTCCCCAGTACCCCCTTGATACCTTCCGTATCCCCCTTGTAACCTACCTGTACCCTCCTTGATACTTCCCCGTTGATCGTTTCGCAGGTATGGATGAAAGGAATCGACCATTTCTTTCTTTCTTTAAACAAATTAATGTCCCCGGACACATGAGCATATAGGGGACGTCGGAATCGACTTCTTCTTCTTCTTCTTAATTAAATTAATGTCCCCAGACACATTGAGCGTATAGGGGACTTAAGGAATTGACCATCACCATACCCCCTTATATATACCCGTATCCCCGTTATGCCTACCCATGCCCCTTTAAACCTACCCGTAGCCCCCTTTTACCTACACGTACCACCCCATCCCGATCCTTGGTAATAATAATAATAATAATAATAATAATAATAATAATAATAATAATAATAATAATAATAATAATAATAATAATATACAAATAGAAATCATAAAAAACACCAAGGTTTAAAAATACAATTTGATATAAGATATAATAATAATAATAATAATAATAATAATAATAATAATAATAATAATAATAATAATAATAATATTAATAATAATTATTATTATTATTAGTTTATAAATAATAATAATAATAATAATAATAATAATAATAATAATAATAATAATAATAATAATAATAATAATAAATAAGTTAAAAGTAAAAAGCCTAAATTAAAAAGAAAAATATCCATATTGTAGTGTCCCCCCAAAAAATAACAAAAAAAATATGGCCCAGGGGTGATTTGAACTCGGGTCGCCTGCATGCCAGGCGAATGTCTAACCAAGTGAGCTACCAAGACTTTGTATAAAACCCATCAATTTTTTGGTCAATGTGGGAAAACATACTGAAACCTCGATTCGATTTTTAATTAATCAAATTTAATTAGTTAAACACAAAATTTTGTAAGATTGGTGACATGAGTGCAAAAGTGTTTTGAATGGAAATAAAACAAAATTTGCGGTATTACGGAACGGCAAGTTCTTGACACGGGTTGAATCGAAACCGCGCGCGGAATTAGGCTATTGCAGTTTGTGGACATTTTGTTTATTTATTTATCTCAGAAACGGTTAAACGTTCGGTAAGGAAATGTCGGCTATAACGATTTCGTGGGTTTTGAGCACACAGCAGGCCGATTCGCAGCGCCCATCGCCTGCCCAGATCAGCGTCCATACCGGACAAACTTTATAGTAGAGGCGAAGAAGGACTTCCGGCTAAGCAATTTATATATATAGATTAGACTTGGGAAAAAGAAATGGACATAAGACAAAAGGCTTTTATTCGCTTCAACTATTACAAGATTATGCCTTGCGCGTCGGGGAATAATACAAAAATAAAAACAATCAAAACAATTTGATCTATCCTATCCTATCCTATCCTATCCTATCCCGTAACTCGGAGGTCGTAGATCTATTCACTCACATTCCACAAAATATAGTAAGCGGCATAGAGGTGTGCCGTCACAAAACAAAAGCACCCATACACACACACACGCACACACACACACACACACATACACGGATTTCACACACACCTTCAAACACACACATGCACGGATTTCACACACACACACGGATTTCACAAACACACACACACCGAGTTCCAAAAAAAGGTAGGCCAAATGCAGAGTTGTGCCCCTTGACGCCCGCTCGTCGAGGGAGGTGGAGGGAGGGAAGGGGGTGCCACGACAGTGTTTGAGCGACTATCGGTTCCGGTTCTGGCGACTGAAGTAATCGGGGCTCAAAACCCGCGCACCTTGTCGCGAAACCGAAAGTTTCCCGTCGCTGGCCTGAAAGTCGCGCTCATAACCCCGGCCCCAGGACTTGAGCAATGCTGTAATGTGATATATTTTTAAACACGATAGATCTTTACTTTTGAATAATGGCCAGATCATTGAGTCCATTATGCCTTTAAGCTCGGATACTCGTTTGTGTGTGTGTTTGTGTGGGTGTTCGTGTGTGTGTGTTTGTGGTGTGTGTATGTGTGTATGTTCGTGTGTTCATGCATGCGTCGGTTTGTGCATTTGTCTCTTCGGGCGTGCTGTGTTAGAAATCGTTTGTATGTGTATGCGTGAATGGAGGCGGTGGGGGTGGGAATAAAAAAGGTTGGGATGGGTGGAGTTGTGTGTAAAATAACTTTTGTATTGTAATACGGTTCTTGGGGTCCTATCCTATCCCGTAACTCGAAGGTCGTTGGGGCACCACAGATCATCGTTTAACCAGCGTACTCCATCTTTCTCTGTCCTCAGCAACCCTCATGGCTTCGTTCAGTGTCAAGCCAGTCCATTCTCGAATGTTGTCCTCCCATTTCCTTTTCGGTCTCCTTCTTCTTCTGCCTCCTTGCACCGTGCCTTGCAGGATGGTTTTCGCAAGGCCTGATGCTCTGGTGACGTGGCATACCATCGGCGTTTCCGTTTCTTCACCACTGTGAGCATGTCATCATGTTGTCCAATGGCTTATATGGTGGTTGTCGGACTTTGTTGTTGGTGATGAGCTGGGTATAGGAAATGCCCAAAAGTTCACCGCTTGCGCAACCCCCAATTATGTGCGCCGGAAGACGAACAGCATGGTAGGTGTCTCCAAATTAATACTTTAAAACAGAAGATAATCAGACTTTCTTGTATTAAAGTTTATATCATACGGACCGGTATTTATTTTTGCATTGGATCGCCAGTGTACGACATACGAGGATAAATTTCACCAAGACAAGTCAGAAATTCTGTCTCCCTCGTTAAAAATGATAAAATAACACAAAGCACGGTCAACAGAGGGGCTTAAAATCTTCTTGCTTGTCAAAGTCTAACTACTTGTGGATACTGCTTTTCATTGTTACGTTTTAGCTTAGCTTAGTTTAGTTTAGACTTACACTTAATACAGAGCGCATCATTTCAGATGCCCTTGCAGATCACAAAGACGCAGTCAGATTATGGGGTCGAGGCATCTCCAACCTCCGTTTTACGGATGATATTGATGGATTGGCTGGGGAGGAACAAGAACTTTAACAGCTTGGACAGAGGCTTGACACCACCTCCAGAGACTATTGAATGGAAATAAATGCAGAGAAGACGAAAGTCCAAGGCCAATCCCTCAACAAACTGCATAGCTTCAAATATTTAGGAACCATTGTATCAGAAAATGGGCCCCGACAGGAAGTTCTCTCCAGGATCGAACAAACAACTGCTGCCCTGGCAAGGTTGAAGCCCATTTGGAAAGACAGGACCATCAGTCTACATTCCAAGGCAAGGCTGCTGCGCTCCCTTGTCATCTCCATCTTCCTAAACGCTTTCGAGACATGGACCCTCATAGCAAACCTACAACATATTATACATATAGCCTAGGCAATTCTGCTTCAGAATATCTATAATAAATAATGTGATCTGCCACAACATGCCTTTACAGGGCAATTCTTTTGCTAGATATCAACTCTGCTTTCGCGTGCGGGGTGTTGTTCCTGCGGTGGACACCACCAGGCTTTCCACGGTCCAGGGCGTGCAGTCTGGCATTGACAGGAGTTAAAAATGAGCAGGTCGTACTGTGTGAAATCAGCTACTAGACCTAACAGCATTCTCAGATGTTGCAAGATTACCTCTGCACAGTTAACTTCCCTCAAGGACTGTGACGTGGGGTTTTATTGTTGCTGGGCTCTGCACAATGGAATGCTGTAACCCTCTCGTCGATTCTATGGGGACCGCTAGTGAATCACCCGGTGAATTACTTTAATACATTTATTTGTTTAGCTCGGTCTGTATTAAGGCTGGGGTACAGAGATAGATAGAAAAATGGTAAAAGATCACTGTCACACTAGCTTTCACAAGGCTATGAATCATATGTAGTCCAGCCACTTGATAACAGTAAAAATCACACATTTATTTCTTCTACTCTATACACGATCTTCGATGTACGAAACTAACTTAAAAGTTCAAATGTCAATGCGAATGGTTCGCTCACTGAGAGTCTAGGCGGCTACTTTCTCATCATCGGGCACTCGATACTTACGATGGAGGCACTGTGGTCTAATGGTAGTGCTTCGGCTTGCGGATCGGAAGGTCCCGGGTTCGAGCCCTGGCCGGGCCATTGTGTTGTGTCCCTGGGAAAGACACTTTACTCCTGTTTTCCTACTCCTTCGGATGAGAGTATAAACCGAGGTCTAGTCTGTATCGCATACATTCCATCATAACGGACTTTAAAGATTCTGACGCTCATGTCCTAGACGGGTGAGTGCCGGTGACAAGAAAACACCCAGCATGCACCTAGGTCCTTCTCCCCCATCCCTGGCTGCCCAGGATTGTGCTCAGTTGTCCGGGCGTCAGACCATGCGCCCAAAGGCTGTGGGTGGGCGTCTCGGGCGCCTTGAGTTAGATCCTGTATCGGCCAGCGCTTTGAGCAGCTATTGAGCTGGAAAAGCGCTATATAAGAACGATTAAATAAAATAAAATAAAAATAAAATAAATACTTTCTGACTAAACAAGCAAAATCTCAAAGTGTGCAGGGTAAACAGGTCCTCTTGTTACAAGGACGACTCTTAGGGGAGGAAGAAGAAGAGGAGGCGACATAGAGACAGAAAGGAACAGGCAGAGACAGACAGACAGAGACAGAGAGAGTATAGCACGCAGTCCCAGGAGAAATGAAGACACGAAGCGATCAGACCGACAGAGGAGAATTTTCACAAAAGTAAAATTCAACAAATATTTCAAAAATTAAATCAAATTTTACTTTTCTCAAATGAAGAAGACACTGTCATCCTGCTGAAACTAAATGAAATCTTGACACAACTTTCTATGATCTCTATCTTGTTACCGGGCTTGTAGACAAAGTAATGAATGAGTTGCTACCCTAGTAGTTAACACCCGGCCACTTAACACAGATCATTTTAATCTGGTGTCGGATATAAAACCAATATTTTTCAATTGGGCTGCACTGTTGAAAAAAAAAAGACAGAAAGAAAGAAACAAACAATTGAAAGAAATAATAGAACCGAACACAAAATAATAGAACAGAATAGAATAGAAAGTAAGAAACAAAGCAAACTATTTAACAAAGGAAAGGCACAATTTCTCAAACATTTAGATATACACTTAAACTGACTTAACACACACAAACACCCACACACCTACACACACACACACACACACACACACACATATATATAGATAGATAGATAGATAGATAGATAGATAGATAGATAGATAGATAGATAGATAGATAGATAGATAGATAGATAGATAGATAGATAGATAGATAGATAGATAGATAGATAGATAGATAGATAGATAGATAGATAGATAGATAGATAGATAGATAGATATAGATATATATAGAGAGAGAGAGAGATAGATAGATAGATAGATAGATAGATAGATAGATAGATAGATAGATAGATAGATAGATAGATAGATAGATAGATAGATAGATAGATAGATAGATAGATAGATAGATAGATAGATCACAGGCGGCGGAAGCTGCTCAGGATTGGGGGGGCCACACACACATTATATTCACTGACATCAGGGCCAGACCTGGGAAAAGTCGAGTGTGGGGGTTACAGATTCAGCGAAGGCGCGAAGCGCCGAGCCTTCTAGGGGGGTCCGGGGGCATGCTCCCCCGGAAATTTTTTTTTTTTCAAGGATGCAAAATGGTGCAATCTGGTGCAATCTGAACCTTGAAAAAGCCATCTGTGATGGTCTGGGACTTTGAGCTTTTTGAACAATTGAACTGACAAACTCTGGGGTACAAAAATTATCCTCTGCCCCTCCATTAAAAACACACACACACATTTATTTATCAGCAGAGATGTTTTGTATACTATTATTATTCACTACTTTTTGTTGATCGTGAACGGTATAAAGCTTTACCTTGAAGTTTATGAACATCACCGCCCTGCTTTAACTTAATTCAGTCTTGCTGCACTAGGTTCCTCGGCATTAGTACCATTTGTGAATTGTATCTTCTGGCAAAACAGTTCACTGCCTCTTTGAAGTCAATATCAACATCCCTGTGCACTTTCAGTAAAGCAAGTTCATTTAGTCTCTGTTGCCCCATTGTAGAGCGCAGGTAGTTTTTCAGGTTGCGCAACTGACTGTTTGAACGCTCACACTCGGCAGTAGTAACAGGTAGGGTGCAAAGGTTCTAAAGCATGATGAACAGGTTGGGATAAAAAATCCCTGTCACAATGTTTCAGTGCTTCTGATGCCGTGGATGGGATGATAGCTGTCGCATTCTCAGCAGCACTTCGCCATTTGCAAACCCACCGTTCCGTTGGTATTCTGCATCAAGGGTAGCGTTGTCTGGTAGGTCAGACTCCCACAGCATTGCCAGCATCACCCCTTCTGGAACCTGCATGAAACCATCCTGGTTGTCTATTAAAGTGCTTGGCACCAGACATAGACCATCAATTGCTAGACCAGCATTTTTAAACCTCGAGTCCAATTCGGTTGACAGGTGTTCCAAGAAAGGAATGGCAATGCTAATCTTGAAATATTCTTCTGGAGTGGCCGCAGGTTGGTTGTCACGGAGAGTCTGTCGGGATGCTTGACGAGGAACAATAACACCAGTTGTCAAAGCATTTGCCATTTTGCTGACTTCTTCACTTGTAGTCGAGAAAATTGCTGATATTGAAAACGGTAGACTGTAAAAACTGACAGCAAATAAAAGTTTTCAAAACGCGACTGTGACGTGCACGATGTCGAAAACTGTCGGTCACTTTGATCTAGGCTAAGGCTAACGATTATGACGCGTCGACAGGAAATGATGACGAAGGGACGAACTTCTCTCACTGATCAGAGGGTGATGACGATGATTATGATGATAAACACTTGTATTGCTTGATTCCATTTGAAGAAAAAAAAATCCTTTGATGCCCTGGCAAAAAAAAAAAAGAAAAAAAAAACACTACTCATTATTGGAGGGGGCAATATATAAGGCTGCCCCCTCCAACATTTTTCTAGGGGGGGGGCATGGCCCCCCTGCCCCCCCTGCTTCCGCCGCCTGTGTAGATAGATAGATAGATAGATAGATAGATAGACAGACAGACAGACAGACAGACAGACAGACAGACAGACAGACAGACAGACAGACAGACAGACGGATGGATGGATGGATGGATAGATAGATAGATAGATAGATAGATAGATAGATAGATAGATAGATAGATAGATAGATAGATAGATAGATAGATAGATAGATAGATAGATAGATAGATAGATAGATAGATAGATAGATAGATAGATAGATAGATAGATAGATAGATAGATAGATAGATAGATAGATAGATAGATGGATAGATAGATAGATAGACACACACACACACACACAAACACACACACACACAACAGGGAGAAAAAAGTTTGGAACACATATAACATCGTTGCAGTGTATTGCAGCAGACAGCCATATAAAACCGGTTTGTCGCATGTATACACATCGTCATTTCTGGCCTAGAGACGGAAGCGGAAATAAGAGTTGAGGATCCGGAATAGCTCAGTTTATAATGCGCAGTAAATCGCCTTTCAGGGATTAAATTCCGGTTTACCCCGAGCTTACAAAAATGGGGTTTTCAACAAATGGCCAATGTGCATGCAGACCTACATCTTCCCTCTGCCTTGTGATGCTAGTTAATAGTACATGTCGTTCAGGCGAAGGAGTAGGAAAACAGCGTGTTTGTTTGTTAGAGACGTTTTTTGTTGGTGTATCCTGCATGCCCGTTTATCAAGCTGGCCTTGCACTTACTACTGATGCAATGCTTTTGTTAATTTAAAAAAAAAAGAAAAGAAAAAGCGGCCGCAGTCCAACCTCGTCCTCTCGTGCTAATGAAGATACTGTCACGTCAGACTAGTTTTACCCTGCCTATTTACTATTTAGCCTTGTTTAGTCATTGTAACTTTAGAAATTAGTGTATTACACAGCAGCTGATTACAGCATAGGAGGTACACACACTGCGAGCTTGACGCAGGCAGTTAGTGACGTCAGCACTGTGTGCCTTGAATCTGAAAGTTTTAACCAATGGGACGCAGGCAGAGCGGTTAGAGCCGGTTCTGACTGGGTCAAAACCTAGCATAGCTTAAGTCAGTGCTACGAAAGACACCGAAGTCTACACAGCTAGAGCGGTCAGAGAACTATCTTCACTCATAGACCAGGAAACAGGACTTGTGAATTTTAGAATTCACTCAAGTAAGCCACGAGGCCTGACTTTGTCAAACAGGTAAATGAACATACTTCTGTTTCATCGTGATATATTTATATTATTGTTGAAATTATATTTGTAGAATTTGCCATGCATAGATTTGACTTGTTAATCCGAATTTGCGTGACCACGTGGCGAAACACGACCCGTTGCGCCGCCATGTTGTATACCTGACGGAACCACTGTTGTTGAACCTATATGTATGTTTGCAGACCAGTGGCTGTACCAGTGAATGTTTATAATATTATTAATCCTGTATGTGTGTAGTTAGCCACGATTTATATTTATGTATGTATAGGAAAGTAGAGTTGAGATTCCAGTGGACCACGGACGTAGCAGAATGTTCGTCGCTTATGTATAGAGATGTGGAGCTATCACTGAGGGCTACTTTGGCTTTCAGTGAGACGCTCTGCACAAACCGATTATTCAGGGTTGTGCAGAATTTCGTCTCTTATATTACAGACGAGCAGGCGAGCTATCCCGTGCGCCCAACTCCACAGGAAAACCAAGTTGGCTGTTTAGCCCCTACAGCACAAGACTGAGGGAGCAACCCTGAAAACACCCTGCAAGACCCCACAGCGTGGCAAGGGACCAAACTACACGACGACACAGCGTGTACCAGAAGCTACCTCATCAAAGGGCTTCAAACCACAAGCTAAGTGCCCAGGAATCAGTGCACTTAAACTGATAGCAAAAGGACCACAGTAGTCCACTCTTCAGAACTGTAGTAAAACGGACCACAGTAGTCCAATCTTCATGAAATCTAGAAGCCAGTGCCCGATGAAGACATAACAGCTGCATAGACTATCAGCAATCGAATTATTCACAGTGACTATTTAACGTTTAAGGTAGATTAGTACTTAGAAAATCTTGTATAGAGTAGAAGAAATAAATGTGTGATGTTTAACTGTTATCAAGTGGCTGGACTACATATGATTCATAGCCGTGTGAAAGCTAGTGTGACAGTGATCTTTTACCATTTTTCTATCTATCTCTGTATCCCAGCCTTAACACAGACCGAGCTAAACAAATAAATTTATTAAAGTAATCCACAGGGTTACTCACTAGCGGTCCCCATCGGATAAAGCGTGAGGTTTACATCATTCCATTGTGCAGAGCCCAGCAACCCATAAAACCCACGTGACAGATACCCTATTCAAAATCCCGTCCCTTTTGTCCAAATCTGTAGGCGAAACGGAGACTGTTATTTGTAGCCCCCAAAGTACATGATCTGAAGGCCACATTTCCAGAACCTGACAATCGATGAAGGGCGATTCCAGACAGAACATTTTGGTTTTCTGCTGCATCCGAAAGATAAGCCCCAGCTACACTACCATAAAAATGCAAAATATTTCACTCCAATTTCACCTTATGACCCCTTCTCCATTCTACCTTCAACCCCTCCTCCTCATCATCCTCTCTCTCTCTCTCTCTCTCTCTCTCTCTCTCCCTCCCTCTCTCTCTCTCTCTCTCTCTCTCTCTCTCTCTCTCTGTCTCTCTCTTTCTATACCTAGTTCCCCCACACACTACCCCCCGGAAGTCGTCCCCAAAAGTTGTAGATTCGAGTAAAACAGCGTAGCTAAGACTGCCGAGACCTACTCCCTAAATGCAGGAGTGTATAAGCCTGGTCAGTCTCAGCTACGCTGCATGGACTCCAGCACGACGCACCTCGCTATCAGATCATCCGTTTTAAATCTCATTGGCCGCATCGTTACAAGGCCAGTTCAAGGCTACTCATGGTTTAATGCTGTTTAATCCGTTGTCTAGACGTCATCTGAAATACAAGCAGTCGCACTGTTTTGCGTCGTTTCGACTTTCGAAAGATTAGGAATATCTTAGGAGTGTAGTTTTATCTGACGATCTGCAAGCAATAGTCAGAAGATTGGGACGGACTGTAACTTAGGCTAAATCATACTCCTCAAACTTTGTGAAGGATAGAAAACAACTAGCGTTACAGTGGATCCCAACCAACACAAAGGTTTTGGGCAGAGCAACTGGACTGTAGAGTTGAAGACTGCGAAGGCAGAACGCCAGCATGCTCTCTATTCAGTGTGCAAACTTACTTTCAGAAATCAGAACGAGCCAAATGTCAGTCATGCTGTTGTTGGTCCGTTGCTCGCCATAACTCCAAAGCCATTTAACCGTGTTTCTTTTCCAAACTTCAAAGAAACACTACCTAGGAAAGTTTCTCTCTCTCTCTTTCTCTCTCTCTCTCTCTCTCTCTCTCTCTCTCTCTCTCTCTCTCTCTCTCTCTCTCTCTCACCCCTTGGGGTCATGAGCAATCTTGCCACTATAGATTGTTCTAACCTATAAAGGGAAAAGTGAAAGCCCCAGTTGAAATTTATAAATCGGTCCAGTAGTCACCTATATGCGAAAGTGTCGTGTGACTATAATCTACTAAACAAACAAACCCAGTTGAAAACCTGTCTTTCCTTTATAGGCATGACCGATTCACTGCGGCAACAGTACCCCCGTTGGAGTGCCGGGGGTTTCAGTATAAATAGTATCCCCACTTTCTGGAAATTTAGTGCTTTAAATTCCCACTGTCGCTGTCTTCCTCATTTGCTCTTTCCCATTCCTGCTCTGTCCTATCACTCTGCTATACTATCTTCTTCTTCACTAGATCAATGACCTACCTTTTTTCTTGAAAACTCTCCCTGGACAAGACTCCTTGTTTGTGTATGAGGTCTGTTGGATCAGCTTGGGAGTATTGGACGCTTTCTGCCGGGTGGTCACTAGGGCTTCCTATGATGTTATTAGTTAGCAATATAGGCATTTTATATGTATGTGTTTTCTTGATAATTTATAATGATGTTTGTATTCTATTTTGTTTTTGTAACCGGGGGTTCGAGTAGTTGGGGTAAAGCCTCAGCCGTCCCCTGCGTGGGATGTCTTTATTGTAAAGTGACTGGCCGGTGGAGGGCATTCAGTTTTCCCACTAGGGTTGTTTCAGCAGATCTTTTATGCGGATCGGGGGTTGTCCGGTCCTGATTTGGCTCGGAAGAGTCCGCTGGACCTAAAGCAACAATTAATCAATCAATCTCTCTCTCTCTCTCTCTCTCTCTCTCTCTCTCTCTCTCTCCTCTCTCTGTGTGTGTGTGTGTGTGAGCGTGTGTTAAGTAGGCAGATTGACACAGCTCGCCAAAAATTAGGTCGAATAGCTGTAGGCACCTTGAGAATACTCACTTTAGACTAGACGTTCTGGCGCCTTGTATCTGACTTCTGAAGCGCTAACTGTCCAACGGCAAGATTGAATACGCCATTTGTCTCGTGTTGACGTCAGTCAGCTGGAAATCGATGTCTTGTCTTTCTTTTCTTTCTTTTTTTCTCCTCTTATTCTTCCATTTTATCTATAAATACGTTCTTTGGTTCATTCATTTGTGGTTTTTTTATTTTAATTTCACGTCTTTTCACCTAAGTGATTTTAGACTTGATGGGAGCCTATCCTCCTATCCTATCCTGTCCCGTAACCCGGAGGTCGTAGGGGCACCACAGATGATCGTTTAACCAGCATACCCCATCTTTCTCTGTCCTAAGCAGCCCTGATGGCTTCGCTCAGTGTCAAACCAGTCCATTCTCGAATGTTGTCCTCCCACCTCCTTTTCGGCCTCCTCTTCTTCTACCTTCTTGCACTGTGCCTTGCAGAATAGTCTTTGCAAGGCCTGGTGATCTGGTGATGTGGCCATACCATCGGAGTTTCCGTTTCTTCACCACTGTGAGCAGGTCATCGTGTTTCCAATGGCTTGTGTGATGGTCTGTCGGACTTCGTCGTTGGTGATGTGTTGGGTATAGGAAATGCCCAGAAGTCTTCTGTAGCACCTCATCTCCATGCTTTGTATTCTTCGTTGGAGATCTGCTGTGAGGGTCCATGCTTCGCAAGCATATAGGAAGATGGAGATGACAAGGGAGCGCAGCAGTCTTACTTTGGAATGTAGACTGATGGTCCTGTCTTTGCAAATGGGCTTCAACCTTGTCAGGGCAGCAGTTGTTTGTGCGATCCTGGAGAGGACTTCCTGTCGAGACCCATTGTCTGATACAATGGCTCCTAAATATTTGAAGCTATGCACTGTGTTGAGGGATTGGCCTTGAACTTTGATGTCCGTGTTGATGCCATTGGTGTTGTTGGTCATCATTTTGGCCTTCTCTGCACTTATTTCCATTCCATAAGCTCTGGAGTTGGTGTCAAGCCTCTGTACCAGCTGTTCAAGTTCTTGTTCCTCTCCGGCCAATCCATCAATGTCATCCGCAAAACGAAGATTGGAGATTGCTCTACCCCCTATGCTGACTGTGCCTTCATGATCTGCAAGAGCATCTAACATGATGCGCTCTAGGAAGATGTTGAAGAGTGTTGGAGAGAGTAGGCATCCTTGACGCACACCGATTGTTGTTCTGAACCAGTTCCCGATGGCGCTGTTGTGGAGGACTGCACTGGTAGCCTTGTCATACAGGCTTTTGATGACTTCAATAATTTTAGGGCTGATGTTGTACACTTTCATTGTTGCCCATAGAGCTGCATGCCAGACTCGGTCAAACGCCTTCTTGAAGTCTATGAACACATGATATAGATGTTGTTGGTGCTGTAGGTATTTCTCACAGATTATTCTGAGGTTGAAAATCTGTTCAGTGGTACTTCGCCCTGCCCTGATGGGAGCAGGGGAAAATAATAAACAAATAAGGAATGGTCATAATGAAGGGAGAAATGAATTAAACAAAATAAACAAAACTGAACAATTAAACAATCAAAATTGTAAAATAATTATCTAATCCTATCCTATCCTATTCCGTAATTCGAAGGTCGTTGGGGCATCACAGATGATCACTTAAATAGCATGCTCCGTCTTTCTCTGTCCTCGGCAACCCTCATGGCTTCGCTCAATGTCAAGCCAATCCATTTTCGAATGTTTTCCTCCCACCTCTTTTTCTGTCTCCCTCTTCTTCTGCCTCCCTGCACCGTGCCTTGAGTATTATTTTCAGGAGGACCCTGTTGGGATGGCTAATGAGACTGGCGGTGCGGCAATTTTTACACTCCTAAAAGTTACCCTTTTTGGAAAGAGTGATGACAAGCGACTGGGTCCATGGTGTAGGCCACTCCCCACTCTGCCAGATCTTGTTACAGACAATGGCGAGGGCATCAAACGTCGCCTCTCCTCCTGCCAGAAGCAATTCCGCGGGCATGTTGTCCACTCCCGCTGACTTTCCATTCTTCACTGATTGCACTGCTTCCCCAATCTCCTCCTCGGAGAATTGGGAGGACCTCTTCCTTCCCCCCGCCCCGTGAATACACCAGAACCGATGGGGCTGTGTGGCCGTAGTCAGCCCAGCACTCCGTCCATCCATCCAACGCCTCCTGTTCCCCCCGTAAGACACATGCCAGATCGCGGAGACACTGGGGTGCTCAACACCTGCCAGCAGCCTCACAGTCCGGCAGCTGCTCTTGCTCAGACTGTTTTCCATTTCCCATAATTATAACTTATACAAATGACGTCCAATATAACTACAAGAGAGAGAGAGAGAGAGAGAGAGAGAGAGAGAGAGAGAGAGAGAGAGAGAGAGAGAGAGAGAGACAGACAGACTGACAGACAGACTGACAGACAGACAGAGACAGAGAGAAACAGAGAGAGAGAGAGAGACAGAGAGACAGATTTGTTAAATCCTCTTTCAGATCCCAGTATCATTTACACGGAAGTCAGGCGCTGCTTAGTTCCAAGCCACCCTTACATCACAAACATTTTTTTTTAATCGAACCGTTTGATGGCGTCGACCTAACAGAAATTATAAAAAAAATAAACGGTCAGTTTGTACGTACGGAAAATATGCCCCTCGGCAATGGTCTCCATTTCTTGGTCCTTTTAATTAAGACTGCATGCAGTTTCTGTAGAACCGAACGTACATGTGTTATGTACTGTGGGAGAGAGCGGACTTTGCGGGGGGCATAGAACACAAACAAGTATATTATACACGCCATATTCAAACATACATAGTGGAAGTTCTCCTGATTCGCCCGACAATCCTTAAGCGCTTTCTGTTACTGTTATGTACTTTGTCGGTGCTTTCTTTGACAAACTTATCCGAAAGTTCTCTGGATAAATGACAATTATCGGTTCACAGAGAGACCGACGGACCCACGCACACATATATACGAATTCCCCCCTCGTACCCCATTCGGCCCCCCCCCCACACACACACACTACACACCTCCTTTTTTTTTCTTTCCCACCATTCCGCCTCCTCCTGTTATTCCTTCTGTTCGTTCCCTTATCACAGGATTGAAATCACGCCTCGATTAAAAGATCCACGCTCTGTCAACTGAGCTATTGCATTCCCTTACAGGGTTTCGCAACTCCAAACGTATGCAAGGCTTCATACACATGTTCTTGGACACGCGTACTCACGCGCCACACTACACACACACACAAACACAACATATACACATCACACACACACAACATATACAAACACACACTCTCTCTCTATCTCTCTATCACTCACTCTCTCCACACACAAACACACACATATACACACACTTCCTTTTTTTCCTCTCTCTCTCTCCCTCTTTCTCTCTCTCTCTCTCTCTCTCTCTCTCTCATCAGAGCTCTTTGCTCTCATACACACAACCGAGCGTTCACACACACATATACTTAAACACACACCCACACACACACACACACACACAAAACACACCCACACACATCCCACAAACCCACACACAAACACACGCACACACCAACACACACACACACATACACACCCAGCAAACAAGCCGATTTGTCAGTAAACAGACTCGTAAGCTTGATTTTTATCCCAGCACACTAAGGATGGAAATACATGATTCAACGATCGGCAAGATCAAAAGCCAGGACCCCAGCTGACCAGTCTACTCCATCAAAGATGCATCTCACGCTGTCCACAAACAGAGGAGGCGATCTATGCTCGTACATCAAGTTTCAATACAGTTTAAAATATCGATCATCGAGCCTCATCTCCGCTCAACGCTTTTCAACGCCACTATCATTGGAACGAATAAGACAAATTGTAATTGTAGGAGGGTAGATAGGAGGGGAGTGGAGGTGAGAAAAAAAGGATGAATCACGGTTTTGCATGCAACTAACTGTAAAACTTGTTGAACAAGGCATCAGGAATTGGAAGTCAGCGCATGAATTCAAATACAGTACTCCTCTTTTAACATCACTACCGTTTAAGGTCACAAGGCGGATAAGATCAATCAGGTTGTTGGTCCCGGCCAAACACCTTCTTTGTACCATTTAGAATTCCTCGCTTAGCGTCACCTCGCATAAGAGAAAACCTCGGATAACGTCAACCCCGTTTTGGTTCCCAAATGGAGGAGACTACTGCTTAAGAGAAATTGATGTCACAGATGACGTCATTTATGAGGTCACTTCCTGTTTTGAGAAGGAATTCCATCCCAGAACACCTGTCACGTCCAGCCTGCATCCGCGTTATGCGACACTCTGCAATACACACGGGAACCACTTTGACAGAGTGCGACCCATGGGCGGTGTAGACAGGTGTAACTGTGATCTGCCGTGTCCCCTCCTAGCGAGACGTATTGCCACAGTGGACCTTACACTGAATTGACTTCATTCACTAGCGATAAAGCATGTGCCGTGGCGTAGACAAAATGAACAATTCGTTAAACTTGTGTAAGGTTTTCTGCAAATACAACCAGTAACTGTCTTGGTGTATACTTTTTATTTTTTATTCTCATTTGCGTGCGTGCTCGTCAATGTGTTTGTGTGTGTGTGAGAGAGTGTGTGTATGTGTATGCATGCTTGAATCCGTTCGTTTGAGTGTGTGCTTATGCATCATACACACGCACAAAAAATACATATACAGTAATGCATACATGCATACGCGCGCACCAACGTGCTTCTTCTACGTAAACATCCAATTTTGTTCTAACAGGTATGTACAGTGATTACACAAGTCTATAGATTTTGATTTTGATTTTTGACACTTTCTTGTCCCTTTTTATCGTGAAATTCTGGACCGACTCCCCTGGGGAAGGTGTAGTCGCAACCTGTGGCGCGCCCAAACCCAACCTAATATTAGTTGTCTTTTTTTTTTTAAGGTTTGGCTGGGGGAGCAAACTGGAGTACCCAAAGAAAACCCCGTACGTTGCCCGAGTCGAAAGTAAATAATATTTGCATATAAAATCTAATATAAAATAATATTGTTCTTGGAGAAAAGACAAATGAGGGTCACGTTATCTGCTAAAGAATTGTTATCACAAAAGAGCATTTTCCGGTTCAAAGAGCGGCTGACAATCAGGATCGAGCCTAGAGACACAGTTGGTGCCGGGTACTATGTACAAGGCGCCATGAATCTGTGTGTATGGTGAGATATGTGCGCTATATAAATTATTATTATTATTATTATTATTATTATTATTATTATTATTATTATTATTATTAGTATTATCATTAGGTATAACGTTGGGGGCCCTTAAGCCAATGATTTCAGCTGTCATGCTTATTTGAGTCTGTCATCTGAGTCGAGCAGCAGCGGCACAGTAGTGCAGTGGTGTGGGCACACGCTAGCAATGTTTCATGTTAAGCAACGTCGGAAAGGGTTGGTACTAGGATGGGTGGCCATGCTTGGAAGGCAACCACCAAATGTCAAAACTAAGCAAAAAGATTGAAACAAGCGCTCGACACAGCCCAGTCCACCCAGCTGTGAATGGGTACATGGATCTGTTTACAACCGAGGAAGGTAAAGCAACGAAGCTGGCCTAGAGAAAAGAGACGTCCCAAACGCCTCTCTCCCCAATGACTGAAAGGTTGCGGGACATTTGTACCAAACACCTCTCTCCCCAATGACTGAAAGGTTGCGGGACATTTGTACCAAACACCTCTCTCCCCAATGACTGAAAGGTTGCGGGACATTTGTACCAAACACCTCTCTCCCCAATCACTGAAAGGTTGCGAGACATTTGTACCAAACGCCTCTCTCCCCAATCACTGAAAGGTTGCGGGACGTTTGTACCAAACGCCTCTCTCCCCAATCACTGAAAGGTTGCGGGACGTTTGTATCAAACGCCTCTCTCCCCAATGACTGAAAGGTTGCGAGACATTTGTACCAAACGCCTCTCTCCCCAATGACTGAAAGGTTGCGGGACATTTGTACCAAACACCTCTCTCCCCAATGACTGAAAGGTTGCGAGACATTTGTACCAAACACCTCTCTCCCCAATGACTGAAAGGTTGCGGGACATTTGTACCAAACGCCTCTCTCCCCAATCACTGAAAGGTTGCGGGACAGTTGTACCTTGACCCTCTCATTCTCCTTTGGATCCTGTCCCATGTGCTTTTGACCCTAAACATTACTGGATTCTTACACGTGTCGTTGAGACAACAAAAGATAGGGCGTATCACTATCTCAAGAGTCAGGACAGAACCGTTCGTCCCTGGTAAAATAAAATTAAACAAAATTAAATCAAATTAACATTGGTAGTACTTGTTTTCTGAACAGTTCATCATTGGGAAATAGTGAAGAGTTGTGTTAGGGGGCCGGCAAAAAATCTCTTTCGAGTTATAATAACAAGTTTAACGTTAAACGTTTAATCATGCACCACCTTTCGTCACATAGGAGAAATTAAAATCTACGTTTGTGTGCTCGCTCTGACAGTGTAAATGTTCACTGCCGACCTTTCGAACTATTCTATCATTAATTAACAGCAAAAGGAAGCAGTTCAAACAAAGACTTTGAGTTACATAATATACATGGTCTTTTAGTTGAATCCCATTTATAGCCGATAAGCCATGTACCTACGTTTTCGTGAAACATAACAGGTTTGCCGGATTACCTTCAGGGTCTTCTGTACACAGTCCTGTCTGCTACTTTCTAGAGTCAGGCTGGTCACTTTATGTAGTCCTCTTTTTTTTGTTTTGTTGTCTAGCACAAGCTTCAATGTTGGGGCTCTAGGACATTGTGGACTATTTCTTCACAGAGTCCAGTTAATTCATATTCACAGTATCATATACATTGGTCAGTTTGACGATGTAAGATCAATGTTCCTACTCCACACCATGCATGGAACGTGTTTATCTTTTAAGGCTTCAGAGTCTGTGGAAAATTGTACATTTCGTTCATCAAATATATTCGTTGTTGTTGTTGTATCAATTTTTATTAATCAGATTAACATAAGTTGTACTGATTCAAATATATTCGTGTCAGCTACTCACAATAAGAAATCACGTCGTCAAGTCAACAAATCTTTAATACCTATACAATGGAGAATTCATACTGAAACACAGAATCTTAATGGCATCTAATCGCTCCAGAATAGCGTCATATCCTATCCCGTATCCCGTAACTCGAAGGTCGTAGGTCGAAGGGCACCACAGATGATCGTGTAAAATAGCGCCCCCTGAAGAGAAAACTCTTGTTTGTGCTAAGAAAGTGTGACGTTTGACCGTTTAAAATAACTGTTGCTGCTCTGAACAGTGGTACTACTAGAGTGACTGGAATATGCAGTGACAACGCTTAACGTCCCGTCGCAAGAGTGTCACGGCCAAGTGCTTTCACATGGCGGTCCGTACGGGTCAATAGCTGATTGGAACACTGTAGACAGCATAGGTTTTGTCCACATGCGACCGAAACATATTTAAGGTACCCTATCCTTTTTAACATTTCGAGGTTTCTGAACCTTCACGATTCTGAAATATAATTCTTTTGAATAAAAATAAAATAAATTGTTCTTACATAGCCCACTTCTCAGCTCAAAGAGGTACTAAAGGCGTTCGCTTGAGGCTCAAGGCACCAACTATTATAATCTATTATTTTAACACACACACACACATATGTATCAATGTCATCATTTGGACTAATGGATGTCTTATTTGGCACTGTTTCTTTGTTCGATGTCGGAAAACTTTTTTTTCAGTGTAAAATGCATTTGGACAACTACTGTATCTTGTATCTTGTACTTTTAACGTTTCCAGTTCCTGGAACACCCAAAGCCTTTCAAACGTTCTGCCTTTAATATCCAAAACCTCGTCAAGTAACCCATGCACAAGGACTGATTGACGAGGTTTTGAATAACACAGGTTGTTGTTTGTAGATTATAGTCACACGACACTTTCGCATATAGGTGACTACTGGACCGATTTATACTGACACCAGCGGGTCAGTTGTTGGTAAAGGGGAAAATAATATGATCACACGTTGACCAATCCGGGATTCGAACCAGCGACCTTTCGGTTACTAGCAAGACGCTCTTACCAACTGAGCTACCTGGCCCCATGTAACACAGGTACGCACAAAGAAGGTTTTATTCGTTTCAATGGCTTCCAGTTTCTCAGAGCATCCTCTACAAAATATGTGTTTTCTGTTACGAATGCGTCCCTTTCTTATCTCACTAAGTGTTCAATCCTCCAAACCATCAATAATTCTTCGCTCTTCTTCTGACACCTTAGTGATGCGGTACGAACTCTCTTCTGCATGCTGTCGGTCCTTTTCAGTATTTGGCCCTTCAGCTTGGAACTCCCTCCCTCTTTCTCTTTGCAGCTCTTTCGAACATCGCCACTTTCAAATCCAATCTGAAAACTCTTCTCTTCCCGAAACGCTCTTGATCCCGCTTCTCATCATCACGTTTAATCAGATACACCATAAAGGATGTTCTATTCTTGATTATCTTTAGGCCTGGTTGGTCTGTACAATCATTTTAAAAAACCTCTTCAGATTTATTTCCTCCAAAGAGGAAGCAAATACATTAAAAAATATATTGTTATGTTCCTGTTTAAAATCCTTAGGTTGTTTCCTACAATACAATATTTTTATCCTGGCCATATTGGTAGATAGATGAATTTTAAATCCGGTTAAACTCACCCGGTAACTCTCATAAAGTACAAAATTTCCCGATAAAGGGACAATAAAGAGTTACCAAAAAAAATCACAACAACAAATATTTCATAGACGGCTTTGCACAATAAATATATTAGATGATTTCTTAGTGTTACACTGTTGTTGGTTTTTATCAGTAGTTGATTCAGCCCCGGACCCCTTGGGGTCATGAGCAATCTTGCCACTGTAGATTGTTCAAACCTATAAAGGGAACAGTGAAAGCCACAGTTGAAAACCTGTCTTTCCTTTATAGGCAAGACAGATTCACTGCGGCAACAGTACCCCCGTTGGAGTGCCGGGGGTTTTCAGTATAAATAGTATCCCCACTTTATGGAAATTTAGTGCTTTAAATTCCCACTGTCGCTGTCTTCCTCATTTACTCTTTCCTATTCCTGCTCTGTCCTTCACTCTGCTATACTATCTTCTTCTTCGCTAGATCAATGACCTACCTTTTTTCTTGAAAACTCTTCCTGGACAAGACTCCTTGTTTGTGTATGAGGTCTGTTGGATCAGCTTGGGAGTGTTGGACGCTTTCTGCCGGGTGGTCACTAGGGCTTCCTATGATTGTACTATTTAGCACTATAGGCATTTTATATGTATGTGTTTCATTGATGATTTATAATGATGTTTGTATTATATTTTGTTTTTGTAACCGGGGTGTTCGCGTAGTTGAGGTCAACCCTCAGCCGTCCCCCGCGTGGGATGTCTTTATTGTAAAGTGACTGGCCGGTGGAGGGCATTCAATTTTCCCACTGGGGTTGTTTCAGCAGATCTTTTATGCGGATCGGGGGTTGTCCGGTCCTGATTTGGCTCGGAAGAGTCCGCTGGACCTAAAGCAACAATAAATAAATAAATAAATAAATATTCAGCCCCGATGCTTGAATCCTGATAAGTGTAACTCAGATTCGTTTATCCACGCAACCTGTTCACTCAGCAACAAGGCTGGAGTAGTCGTATGAAGTTTTCCAACTTTATTCAGCGTACATCAACAACTGCATACAATCCCTCAATCGCTTTTTTCACTTTCACTTAACTTCAGACACAGTGCCTCACCTATATAGTTTCTCTATAACCGACAGAATATCCGAACATTCCAACGTGACGCCAATCAGAATAAAATTAGTCATCAGAACAATGCACTGACATACGTCATATAACTTTATTTAGGTTAGAAGAATCTCGTAGCTACCACCAGATCTATCTACATGCTTCGATCGACAGTAAACAAGAAACTCTAGAAAATTCTCCAACAACATCGACCAACGAAAATTATCAACATTATACTAAGCTTCTTCTAACAACAACGCAAAATCAAATCAAAGGTAAATACGCTCTGTTATTACATGCTTTGCAAAACAAAACGATCGGATCTGTCGTGCGCGCCTCAAACGTAACACTTAGGCAGATCCTGAAGAAATCGCTTTAAATCGCCGAAAATCACACTCACAACGAAGTTGGCGTGATACAGATTATAAAATATTAAAGGTGCTCCTAAAATGAACTACACGACCCATCACAACTGGGCAAGCCAACTATTTACATGTCATTCTATTACAAGCTAGAACTATCATTATGTAGTTGTCGCTGATGTAGGTTGACTTTAATTCTGGTAAATACACATCTATTATATTTTTTTTTAAACCAAAAACATCAACAGACTCTAATAGTTTTACGTTGCTGAAAAAATATAATGCATTAACAAATGCAAATAGAGTTTTAATATTGTGTTTGCAGGTGAAGTAGCAGGATCCAGAAACCGATAAATTCAAACCGAATATTGCAAATGGCGCCATATATATATATATATATATATAGATAGATAGATAGATAGATAGATAGATAGATAGATAGATAGATAGATAGATAGATAGATAGATAGATAGATAGATAGATAGATAAATAGATCTCTCTCTCTCTCTCTCTCTCTCTCTCTCTCTCTCTCTCTCTCTCTCTCTCTCTCTCTCTCTCTCTATATATATATATATATATATATATATATATATATATATATATATATATATATATATATATATATATATATATATATACAGGGATGTCGTTTGGGTCGGATCTTCGGCTTTTAGCCGAAATTTTTATTAAAAAGCCGATAAACTGTCCGTCATTTCGGCTCGCCGAGCCGAAGTTTTCACGGGTGAATCGGCTCGGTTTTGTCCATTTTTGCTATATTCCTGTGCTGTACGCTTGCAGTTTAGGTGAGATACGATAAGTACTAAATTCTGTTTTCCTGAAAAAGTTGTACTCAGCGAACAGACCCGTATTAGTCATAGCCCGACGTCGTCCATGATAAAATTGACGTCAATAGTAGCCTAATTGAAGCCAGTGACGTACGAAATAAAACGTCACTTTCTCATACAGGCTATAGGCAGTGCTTGAAAATCATTTTCAAAATGCCTCCGAAAAAGAAATCGAAATTGTTGGCCGGACAAAGTATACAGTCGTTTGGCAAAAAAGAAGTACAGTGGATGAAGTTGAAGTAGGTAGTGGTGGCTCAGAGATACCCACGGGATAACATGCTTGAGCTCTGGAACCTGATTGGGAAGTTCCATTCAGAAGACTTTCCGAACATGCTGAAGCTTGGGCATCTTGCACTGACCAGCCCTGTCCACACTGCTGGATGCGAACGAGGGTTTTCAGCACAGAACCTGGTGCTGACAGCCCTCAGGAACAGACTCACTGCGGAAAATCAGAACATGCTGACGAGGGTGAAACTGCACGGGCGCAGCATTGACCTGAATAGAGCTTTGGCTGCTTGGCGTCAGGCTAAACCCAGAAAGCTGTATGCCAAACAGAAACTCTGACAGTATTGTGGTCTGTCAAGGGACAGTCTAAACTTTTTATTGTTTTTGTGTCTAAAATTTAAGAAAATAAAATGTCTTTTCAATGTTCTTATTCTACTCTTAAAATCATGTTTTATTACAAAGATATGCATCCACAGAACACCTTTAATATAAGGAGTTGGAGTGTGCACGTTAACGTAGTGAATCTAGTAAAAAAAACTTGTGAGACTGCTTTGGAAGAGAGAGCCGAAACTTTCTGTAAAAAGCCGAAAGTTTCACGGCTGTTTCGGCCAAATCGCCGAAGAAAAAATTTCCTAGCAACATGCCTGATATATATATATATATATATATATATATATATATATATATATATATATATATATATATATATATATATATATATATATATATATATATATATATATATATATATATATATATATATATACAATAAATTAATTTAAAAATTAATAAATATATAAAATTAAAAAAAATCACACACACGCACACACCCACCCACACATACACGCACACACGCACACACACACACACACACGACAACACACACGTTACACACACGTTGCCGTTCTCTCTCTCTCCTCACCCCTCTCCCCACAAATTAACCTCCAATACCATTATGGCATACACCTTTTAAATAATGTTTTATTGGTCGGAGGTCTCATGCTTTGAACGAGATTGTGGTAAAAGTTCAGGATAGTAGGGTTCTGACCTTTGCACATTTGTATGGGTTCAATTACATCATATTCCATAAATTCTGTATTAATTTGGATTTTGAAAAGTTTAGCTTAATCGCGAACCGACATTATATCGAAACACAAAAGTTCGAAACGTCTGTAAATCGAACCGACATGTGATCAAAATGTCTTTAAATCGAATCGTCAATATATCGAACCGACAATTGATCGAAGCGTCAGTGCATCGAATGATGCAAATAGCGAACGGACAACATATCGAATAGACAAAGCGTCAAAACGCCATTTAATTGAACATTTTTGATATTTTGTCGTTTCGATTTTTGTATATTTTTCAATCAATCGAGCCAGTAACAAGGTATTATGATGAACTATTGATGAATTAGCACTCACTTGAGGATCATTTATGGCGTTGCAAGATCGAACTGGTACTAGGTCGAACATAAAAGTATTAAGTAGTCTAATGGTATCGCATAATGTGGAACCATCCCCTACCACCACCATCACCACCCCTCTCCCGTCATGATGAGCATAATCTGCCCCTATGGGCACATTAATTTTTCAAGGCTAGCGTCGAGCAGTTTGACGGGCTTCAAACTTTTCTCGTCAATAATGAAGCTGCCATTGCTCTGGAACCAAAGAAAATGGATTTTTAGCGTAAAGTACATGTATGGATTGTGCCAATTGGGTTTATCTGGAGATTTATTACATTCAGAATTTTATTCAGTGGCCCCATTTGTATAATTAGCGGGATGAAACAAAAACACACATTTTATGTTCCAACATCCCAACAAAACAAAAAAGAAAAATTATTAAAAAAAATTATTGATCATCATCGTCATCCTCATCGTTTTCATCACCATTACCATCAACATCTCTACAAAATAGGAATCTGAAGGGAATCAAAAGTTATAAATCTGCCTCTGTGTGTGTGTGTGTGGGTGTGTGTGTGCGCGCGTGTGTGTGTGCATGTGTGTGTGCATCTGTGTGTATGTATGTATGTATGTATGTATGTGTTTGTGTCTGTGTGCATCTGTGTGTGTGTCGGTCCTGATTTGGCTCGGAAGAGTCCGCTGGACCTAAAGCAACAATAAATCAATCTGTGTGTGTGTGTGTTTCTGTTTTCAGAAAACGACATCTCCAAGTAGTGAATAATTGTGCATTTAAGCCTTCCTGTGTGCATTCCTTGACTATTTCGTGTAGCTATCTATATCCTTGTCTATCTAGGCTGTATCTCTATCTATATCTTTGTCAATATTATCTGTATCTCTAGTGTCTATCTAATCTGTATTTCTTTATCTTTGTCAATTTAGTATGTATCTCTATCTTTGTCTATATAATCTGCATCTCTATCTATATCTTTTGTGTATCCAGTCTGCATCTCTGGGCATCCTTGTTCTGATATCTGGCCACTGAGGCCCGGGCTAGCGTGAATCATGATGTACGAGGCTTATAACCCATAACCTCCCAGATGAATTCCATCCAGCTCGTCCTTATTCTGAAGATTATACAGTTAGGAGGCAAGTGAAGAATGAGAGAAAGATCTCAAAGACGTTTAGCAACAGATTTTGGATTCCAGGGGCACAGTTAAAAAAAAGATGTTGTTGTTGTTATTGTTGTTGATGTTGTTGTTGTTGCTTTCTTTCTAGGATAAGGATCTTTTGTAAGGGAACTTTTTTTTCTTTCTTATAATTCCGGTAATCGATTTTTTTTAAAGGAAGATATGTCAGAGGAAATCGAGTTTGGGGACATGGGGTCTTTCTCTGTCGCTCTGTCTTTCTTTCTCAGACAGAGAAAGAGATACATAGTCTGCCGGCCTCCCTGTCTGTCTGTCTCTCTCTCGTTCTCTCTCTTAGTTAATACAGCCATTATTCTGGTGGCAGCATTGGGTAATGGGTAATGTTTTGCTCCAATGCAGTCAATCTGTGATCAGCGTAATGGATAGAGTCATTAGTTACACACATGATAAGAGTGAGACTCCCGCTCAGTGGTCTGGAGCACGCGCTTTGCATCAAGAGTTATGTAGAACTCAGCTTCGTTACCTCTTGGATGGAACACTCAAACGAGCAGACAAATTAAACATTACACAATAGTCATCCGTCGATCCAACTGCAAAGATGGTTCTCCTCAGAACTGGAGAAGGCAACTTAACGAGAACGCAACTCGAATGTTGTCTTTTCCTGAAAAAATATTATCTAGAATACGGAATCCAAAATCCAGAGCTCACAAAGGCACTCCTGCGGACAGGAAGGTTTTAAAATAATTTCTGCTTACACAACGGAATGATTTCGGGATAGCCTTCAACATTGTCCTTAATTTAGACTCAAAGTCATTCAAGCATAATTAAAGTCTAACACAAGGGAGTTTAAAATCACATTAATTACGCTAGTTTTGCTTATTTGAAATGCCCCAGTAGTTAAGTGTATAAGAGTAAGTTTATAATGAAGAGTTGTGTGTGTGTTAAAGTGCGTGTGTGTATGTGTGTGTGTGAGAGAGAGAAAGAGTGTGTGTGCGCATGTGTGTATACATATTATATATGTGTGTGTATGGGTGTGTGTGTGTTTGTGTGGGCGCGAGCAAATGTGTGAGCGAATGTGATGTTAAATCCGGAATTCAAAATGACCCTAATTTTGCTTCGTTTACCACGCTCTTTGTATTGCTCAAATGGTCCAAGATGATATAGGCTATTTCAGAATCGCAGATCCTTTCCAAATTCACAGCAAACATCCGGACGCAATTTTCTAGGGGATAAAATGAATGGATTATCCTGTATCCTGGATATACGCCGATATACGCCGAATGCTACATTTGCTTTTATACGTAATTATATAAAGAGAAAATAATGACAACTCACACAGACAAAACAAAAACATGTTTATCACGCACATAGGAATGAAAAGTGTAATTTTTTTTAAATAGGCAGCATTATTACATGTAACAGACTTTAGTTCGCATTACCTAAGCCAAAACTGTCATCAAAAAACGCAATTGGAAACGTGTTATTATTTTGTTTGTGGAAAGTAGGCTACTGAGATGAGCCAATTACAGGTTTTACATTTCAATTGATGTAAAAACAAAATAATTGGAAAATGGATATACTTAACAACAGAAATAAGGAAATCGAGCAAAAACCGTGCGCTCTACAAGAGTACGATGAAATCAAATAATTATTTTTGTTGTTTACGGATAATACTAAAAATATGGAAATCACACATTTTAGAATCCAATTCGTGTAACAAATAGAATAACCTACAAAAGTATACCTCATGACAACCATTTCAAAAATAATTACCGAAAATTTCAACAGTACTGAGGAACAAATATTTTGTGGTTATTGTCAGTATCGAGGCTTGGTCGGTCATAAGGGTTAGATGACAGCTAGTGTTAAAACCCCTGGCAGGGATTAGTTAGTTAGTTATTCCTTGCTTACAGGGTCCAGCGGACTGCAAAGAGCCGAATCAGGACCACAAAATCACGACCACAACTCCGCTGAAAGAGGACTCACCCCTGATCCGCATAAAAGATCTGCTGAAACAACCCTAGTGGTAATACTCAAGGCACTCCACCAGCCGGTCACTTTACAATAAAGACATCCCACGCAGGGGACGCGGAGGCTATACTCTAATTTATCGAACCCCCGTTTACAAAAATAAAATAGAATACAAACATCATAATAAAATATCGACAAAACACATATATATAAAATGCCTACATTGCCAAATAATAACATCATAGGAAGCCCTAGTGACCATTTGGCAGAAAACGTCCAATAATTCCCAAGCTGATCCAACAGACCTCACACACAAATGAGGAGATTTGTCCCGGAAGAGTTTTCAAGAAAAAAGGTAGGTGACTGGTCTAGCGAAGAAGAAGATAGTATAGTAGCTTGATAGAACAGAGTAGGAATGAGAAAGAACAAAGCAGAAAGACAGCGACAGTGGGAATTTAAAGCACTAAATTTTCAGAAAGTGGGGATACTTTTTATACTGAAACCCCCGGTTCCCCCACGGGGTATATATATAGATATAGATATAGATATAGATAGATAGATAGATAGATAGATAGATAGATAGATAGATAGATAGATAGATAGATAGATAGATAGATAGATAGATAGATAGATAGATAGATAGATAGATAGATAGATAGATAGATAGATAGATAGATAGATAGATAGATAGATAGATAGATAGATAGATAGATAGATAGATAGATAGATAGATAGATAGATAGATAGATAGATAGATAGATAGATAGATAGATAGATAGATAGATAGATAGATAGATAGATAGATAGATAGATAGATAGATAGATAGATAGATAGATAGATAGATAGATAGATAGATAGATAGATAGATAGATAGATAGATAGATAGATAGATAGATAGATAGATAGATAGATAGATAGATAGATAGATAGATAGATAGATAGATAGATAGATAGATAGATAGATAGATAGATAGATAGATAGATAGATAGATAGATAGATAGATAGATAGATAGATAGATAGATAGATAGATAGATAGATAGATAGATAGATAGATAGATAGATAGATAGATAGATAGATAGATAGATAGATAGATAGATAGATAGATAGAAACTAAGAGGTACGTTTATATTGTTGTTTGGACAGTCCAGAGAAGAGACTTGGATAATCACACCTGTGAAACTGTCAAGTCTTGTTAACACACGGGTACAGGTGGCAAAGTTGAGACTGATTGATCGCTAAGTACTATAAGCTATCACGACTATTACAATAAAATAAAAATATGTTTATAGTATAAAACAGTCAACGGAGTGTGGGAAATGTCCCTTTCGAGTTTTAACAGAATTAGCAAAAGACAACCAAAGATGTGATAGAGACAGAACCAGAGACGGTGACGGGGATAGAGAGACAAAGACAGGGAGCGCGTAAAAACTATCAATCTTGAAATGTTCCTATTTCGAATGCACTTTCGGGCAGAGGGTTGGAGGAGGAAGGAGAGAGGAGGGAGGGGGGGGTGAATGAATGCTTCACTTTGAGCAGTTTGTGATTTTGGCCTTGGTAAAAAGTGCATGCAATTTATTTAACTGGTCAGAAGCACTACCACTGCATGCACGACAGTCATTGCAAGACAGTGCAGGGGATTCATCTTGTAAATTCACTCTCATTTGACTGCATGCGAGCGTTATAAAACGGTTTCGGGAAGAAGAGGGTGGGAAGGCTTAGAGAGAGAGAGAGGGAGAGAGAGAGGGAGAGAGAAAGAGAGAGAGAAAGAGCGGGAGAGAGAGAATGTGAACGCGAGAAAGAAAGAGATATAAGATAAGACAAAAATTGTATTTAACAAGGGTAAAAGAGTAACAGGGTAAGCACAAGGTGTGCTTTTCTTTTACATCTTGCCCTTGGGGCTTGTAACACGACAATTAGTTTAACAAAATAACTTTAAAACAATATCATCATAATGTAACAAAACAATCAAGATCTGCACACATACTATATAAAATTACATGAAAGAGAGACATAGACGGAGAAAGAAAAAGAGAGGAGGGGGTCGAGGGGGATGGGGAGCATGGATCACACGTGTCAGCATGACCATGGGGTAAAAATTTATTCATTCTGGCAAGCTACAAGTTTTTTTCCAATTGGCCGTGGCGCGTTGGAAGCCAGCGAATAGGACGTTTAAAATATTGCTTCCAGTCTTCCGGTAGGGTGAAGTAATGGCGAAAATGTCTGGGGCAACCGTTCTGTTTTGGGAATTAGATTTTTGGTAAATGATAATAAAGCTGATTTATTTACTTATTTATTATATTTAATTGTTCTTATATAGGGCTTTTCCAGCTCAAGAGCTGCTCAATACGCTGGACGATACAGCCTCTAACTCAAGCAGACTGAGGCGCCCGCTTACAGCCTTTGAGGGTAAGGAGGGGAGAGGGGGGGGCATATATAGCACACTTCCTTGATCTACGACGCGACTCGCTGCGATATACAGTAAAACATGTTTGAAATAAATTAAAAGACAACATAAAATACCAAACAATCAAACACATTTAAACTGAACATAAAAACAAAATGTCAGGGCCATGCCCTTTACATAACAGTGCGTCATGAGGTCGAAATCAAACTTCGCCAGAACTTTTAACATGTCTAATTAACGATAAGAGATGACCATTTGCTTATAATTATATTTATTCGTACATCTATATTTATAATTGGATATATTCGTTAATGGATATTTGCGTGTATTCCTATCCTATCCTATCCCGTAAATCGGAAGTCTTTGGGGCACCACAGATGATCGTTTAACCATCGCACTCCATCTTTCTTTGTCCTCAGCAACCCTGATGGCTTCGCTCAGTGTCAAGCCAGTCAATTCTCGAATTCTGCCTATTTGCACTGTGCCTTGCAGGATGGTCTTTGCAAGGCTTGATGATCTGGTGACGTGGCCGTACCATTGGGAGTTTCCGTTTCTTCACCACTGTGAGCAGGTCATCGTGTTGTCCAATGGCTTGTGTCTGTCGGACTTCGTCGTTAATGATGTGCTTAAAAGAGTGCATCAGTCTACTTCAAACTTTGCACAAAGACAGATTTCAGTGTCCAATTTGTTTTTGCAGGACCTATTTTACAAAACGTAAACTCCGATGGTATGGCCACGTCACCAGATCATCAGGTCTTGCAAGGACCATCCTGCAAGGCACACTGCAAGGAGGTAGAAGAAGAGGGAGATCAAAAAAGAGGTGGGATGACAACATTCGAGAATGGACTGGTTTGACACAGAGCGAAACAATCAGGGTTGCTGAGGACAGGGAAAGATGGAGTACGCTGGTTAAACGATCATCTGTGGTGCCCCTACGACCTCCGAGTTATGGGATAGGTTAGGATTTTGCTTTCCATGATGTGTTCTAAAGTACCTTCAGTTCAAAGCGATTTTTCTCTGCCGAAGCCTTTCCTAGCATCCACCTTAGTGTCTTGCCACTCTAGAATCATCACTTATCAAACCTATCATTTTCAAAACTTTAAGTTGCTAAATAATATTCAAGAAAATACAACCTCTGACTATGTACGACAATAACTTCCAATAACTTAAACATAATACGTTCTTTTCTTCACTTCTTACCACAAAATTTTGCAGTATGAGTCACTAAAGGAACCATTTTGGTAGCTATTGTATATTGTGCCGTGGTAGGTGGTAGGTATTAGCATCCGGTATTATTATTTTTATTAGGTCAAGGCCACCTTCTATAATAATAATAATAATAATAATAATAATAATAATAATAATAATAATAATAATAATAATAATAAATAACATTTGTACAGCGCCATTCTTCACTAAAGCTCATAGCGCTTTACAGCAGAAAAATAAATAAATAAATAAATAAATAAATAGTTTAAGAAGCAAAAGCAAAACTTGAAATACCACAAGACAGTCGCATGCGTAATGTGAAGATGCTGACTTATATCATTGTATTGCAGTGTGTGTGTGTGTGTGTGTGTGTGTGTGTGTGTGTGTGTGTGTGTGTGTGTGTGTGTGTGTGTGTGTGTAGAGAGAGAGACAGAGAGAGAGAGAGAATCTCTCATAGTTTTAACATTTTAATTTAATTTCAAACAAGACGGGAAGTCAATCAAATACATTTTCAGACACTCACAAGCACATACATAGCCAATACAATAAGCAATTCAAAAGAATTAATTTTCTTGCCGGTGTTGTAGCTCGGCTTTATCGTAAAGAAGCAACAGATAAACATGAATGATCGGCTACGATCTGAACTAACTGCAAGCCAAGGAAAATCATAAAAATAGGATCAGCCAAAATTTAGATACGGCGTTAAACGTGTTTAGAAAATAACTGTGATCTTTGAAAAGTACAAATACCAATGACCCAACGTGCTTAGCAGTAGTTAAAGTATACACAAAGTAGTAAATTAGCGCGTGCCTGTGGTGTTGAGTGACGCGTACTAATTTTATCAAAGAACCCGCAAACGGGGAACCCTACCCTCAGAGAATCCGCAAGCAACAAAACAGCATGGACAATCCAAGACACATAATAACAAACGTCCCCAAAAAAACTAATAAAAATAGCAAATTAGGAAGAGAATATATCAAATCGCTTACTTTTCTTTTGTTTTAATATAAATGGTCACTTTCATGCAATTATTAGATAACTAATCGGAGGACAAACGCAAAATGTTTGCATGCTACACTGAGAAATGGACCCTAAAATGGAAGCTGTTTCCTAAAGTGGCATGTCATTTCACGATTGATTAAACTCGGGAAACTGACGGAATGATTATATTGGCGGCTAGCGCGTCCGGCCGCGCTTTTAGGTTTTAAATCGGAAGAGATGGAGGAGGAGGGGGATAAGAGGACAAGGAGGAGAAAGAAAGAAAAAAAAAGAAAGTCAACAACAATCTTGATGCATGTATTGCATTGTTGTTCTGACCCAAATTCTGTAAGCACCTCCACTTTCTGTTTATGTTTGTCTCTCTCTATTTCTCTCTCAAACTCTCTCTCTCACACACACACACACACACACACACACACACATTTTTGTAAAAACGACATTATGATGACTGTTGTGAAAAAAACAGGGATTATTTTGACACACTTTTCATTTTCGTGACATTATTTTGACATTTTCAAATTTTTGAACCTATCCCTAACCCTAACCCTAACCCTAACCCCTAACCCAAACCCTAACCCTAACCCTAACCCTTAACCTAACCCTAGGCCTAAAACAGCTCTAACTCAGCAGGGAACTATTTTGACGTCAAAATAGGGCGCCCTTCCAAAAAAGTCAAAAGAAACCATGTGGAGTTCCATGAGTGTGTCACTGTAACGTCGTTTTTACATGCCCACACGCGCGCGCGCGCGCGCTTGCGCATTTTTGTAGAAACGACGTTCTGATGACTGTTGTGAAAAAAACAGGGATTATTTTGACACACTTTCCATTTCTTTGACATTATTTTGACATTTTCAAATTTTTGAAGCTATCCCTAACCCTAACCCTAACCCTTAACCTAACCCTAATGCTAAATCAGCTCTAACTCAACGGAGCGCTATTTTGACGTCAAAATAGTCAAAATAGTACGGCCTTCCAAAACAGTCAGAATGAACCATGGGGAGTTTCATGTGTGTGTCATCAGAACGTCGTTTCTACATGCCCACACACGCAAACACACACTCACACACACACATACATACAAATTGATTGATTGATTGATTGTTGCTTTAGGTTCAGCGGACTCTTCCGAGCCAAATCAGGACCGGACAACCCCCAATCCGCATAAAAGATCTGCCGAAACAACCCTAGTGGGAAAATTGAATGCCCTCCACCGGCCAGTCACTTTACAATAAAGACATCCCACGCAGGGGACGGCTGAGGCTTTACCCCAACTACTCGAACCCCCGGTTACAAAAATAAAATAGAATACAAACATCATTATAAATCATCAACAAAACACATACATATAAAATGCCTATAGTGCTAAATAATACAATCATAGGAAGCCCTAGTGATCACCCGGCAGAAAGCGTCCAACACTCCCAAGCTGATCCAACAGACCTCATACACAAACAAGGAGTCTTTTCCAGGAAGGGTTTTCAAGAAAAAAGGTAGGTCATTGATCTAGCGAAGAAGAAGATAGTATAGCAGAGTGATAGGACAGATCAGGAATGGGAAAGAGCAAGTGAGGAAGACAGCGACAGTGGGAATTTAAAGCACTAAATTGAAAGCACTAAATTTCCAGAAAGTGGGGATACTATTTATACTGAAACCCCCGGCACTCCAACGGGGGGGAACTGCTGCCGCATTGAATCAGTCATGCCTACAAAGGCAAGACAGGTTTTCAACTGGGGCTTTCACTTTTCCTTTTATAGGTTAGAACAATCTACAGTGGATACATACAAATAGAAAAGCGAGAAGATGAAGAGGCAAACATAAAAGAAATCAGACAACTGAATTATTGACTATTGCAAATTTCTTACATCGCGCTTCACCAGCTCAAGAAGCTTCTTAAAAGGCGATAAATAATCCTATCCCAGAAAAGATGGGAGTAGGAATCATACTGCTAAGAAAGGGCAGCGGGAAAAAATGGCACTGTTACTCTATCTTCCCAATTGCGGGATTCAAACCTGGGTTATCGGGGTGTGCCAGGCTAGGCCTACGCTCTCCCATTGAGCTGGGGGGAAGAGAACGAAAAGTGCACACTGCATAGCTGGGACTCGCCGAGGCTTACGTCCACTACAATAGTGGTGGAGAGGCAAACTTAAGTTGTTGTTTTTTTCTAGTCTCAGCTACGAAGTGAGAAAGAAAAGAATGGTGTGTGTGTGTGTGTGGTTGTGTAGGTGTGTGGGTGTGTGGGTGTGTGTGTGGGTGTGTGTGTGTGTGTGGAAGCTAGAGGTGGGTGGGTTGTTAAGCACACAGCGTAGCTGAGACAGCCTAAGACCTACTGCTTCTTCTCTGTCGATGTATGTGTCATACCGCCGTAGCTCTGTGGTAGAGCGTTCGCCAGGCACACCGAAGACCCAGGTTCGAATCCTGGTGGAGGACAAAATAAAAGTGGACACTGTTCGCTGTCCATCTTAGCAGTATGATTGCTCTGGTGGTTCAGTGTTGATTTAGGTCCCTACCCCTTTCTCCCTGGGATGGTTATCCCCGTCTGCCATATCGCCAATGGAGGAGGGGGAGGGGGTGGGGGTGTGGACGTTAAACTCCATCGTTCATTCATTCACGTTGTATGTTATAGAAGAACAAAGAAGGCATGGAAGCTGAAGGCAGCGGATGTGGAAGAGGGAGAGGAATAAGGAAAGAGGGAGTGAGGGGTGGGAGGTAGGGGGGACTGGATACTGGAGCGGGAGGATTAGGTGGTGTAAAAGCGAGACAACGCTGTCTGGACGCAGCGATTGTTGGTGAGGTTAACGAAGTATAGGTAGTTGCGTACATTGTACAACTTTTTTTTAAAAAGACGTTGCCCCACTACTTGACAAATACTTTCGTCCCTTGGGAATGGGAAAATTCCAATCACATCACGATTTCAGAGAGAAATAGAGACTGAGAGCGAGAGAGAGATAGAGAGGGGGGGAGGAGGAAAAAGAGGAGGTGTTCAACAACTGTTTGGATCCAAAGGTACACACGTTATAAACATGCTGTGATTATCAGTCTGGATGTTAACAAAGTTGGAAGACTTGCCCAAAGTCAACCGTTGGTTTTGCAGGAGGGGATTGTCGCGAGTGGACTAATTTTACCCTGCCTATTTACTATTTAGCCTTGTTTAGTCATTGTAACCTTAGAAAGTTAGTGTATTACACAGCAGACGATTACAGTATACAGAGGTACACACACTGCGAGCTTGACGCAAACAGTGTAGTGACGTCAGCACTGTGTGCGTAGGATCGAAACGTTTTATCCAATCAGGACTCAGGCTGAGCAGCTAGATCCAGTTCTGGCTGATTCAGTCCAAACCAGGTATTAGGTCAGTTGAGAGTAAGACGCCACAGGGTACACAGCTACACCTAAGTAGAGCAATACCTCCACTGAATAGACCAGGAAGCGGGACTTGAGAATCTTAGAATTCACTCAAGTAGCCACGAGCCTGACGTTGTCAAACAGGTAAATGAACATACTTCTGTTTCATCGTGATATATTTATATTATGGTTGAAATTATGTTTGTAGAATTTGCCATGCATAGATGTGAATTATTAATCCGAATTTGCCTTACCACGTGGAAAAGCCGAATACGTTTTAAGCACGACCGGCCGACGCCATCTTGAATTATGTACGGAACCACTGTTGTTGAACCTATATGTATGTTTGCAGACCAGTGGCTGTACCAGTGAATGTTTATAATATTATTAATTCTTTATGTGTATAGTTAGCCACGATTTATATTTATGTATGTATAGGAAATTAGAGTTGAGATTCCAGTGGACCACGGACGTAGCAGAATGTTCGTCGCTTATATATAGAGATGTGGAGCTATCACTGAGGGCTACTTTGGCTTTCAGTGAGACGCTCTGCACAAACCTATTATTCAAGGTTGTGCAGAATTTCGTCTCTTATATTACAGACGAGCAGACGAGCAGGCGAGCTATAACGTGCGCCCATCTCCACAGGAAGACGAGTTGGCTGTTTAGCCTCTACAGCACAAGTCTGAGAGAGCAACCCTGGAAAACACCCTGCAAGACCCCACATCGTGTACCAGAAGCTACCTCAACGAAGGACTTCAAACCCACTACGTGACAGTTAAGTGCATAAGCAAAAGTGCACCCAAACTGATAGCAAAAGGACCATAGTAGTCCACTCTTCAGAACTGTAGTGAAACGGACCACAGTAGTCCAATCTTCAAGAACTTTAGTAGCCAGTGCCCTATGAAGACATAACAGCTCCATAGACTATCAGCGATCGAATTATTTGCAGTGACTCATGACTTTTTAAGGTAGATTAGTACCTCGAAGATATTGTATAGAGTAGAAGAAATAAATGTGTGATTTTAACTGTTATCAAGTGGCTGGACTACATATGATTCATAGCCGTGTGAAAGCTAGTGTGACAGTGATCTTTTACCATTTTTCTATCTATCTCTGTATCCCCGCCTTAACACAGACCGAGCTAAACAAATAAATTTATTAAAGTAATTCATCGGGTGACTAACTAGCAGTTCCCATAGAATAAAGCGTGAGGGGTACAGCATTTCATTGTGCAGAGCCCAGCAACCCATAAACCCCACGTGACAGGGATGATAGATTGGGGAGGGTGGGGGAGGATACGATTCACAAACTGTGTTCTTGTCTCC
>CM072516.1:17551375-17581375 GCA_036898135.1 Oncomelania hupensis
ATCTGGGCTGGGAGCGACTGGGAGCATTGTGACTGGTCGACGCATTACAAAATTCGACGCATGCGCACAGTGCTATTGTAGTCTTAGTAAGGATTAGGGTTAGGGTTAGGGGTTAGGATTAGGGCTAGGGTTACGACGCCTAAGAACATCGTGAAAAAGCCGACCTGACTGGACCTGGCGCATGCGCAAAGGCCCCCGGCTAAACTAAGACACCCGGAACTCTGACGACGTGACACCGGTACGACTTTGACCCACGGTACCCAGCTCTACGGGTGATACGCTTGGAACATCAGGTTTATAAATAATTGACCAGGTTTCATGCAATGGACTGAAGGAACACATGCGCACAATCTTATCAGTATTGTGCAAATGGAATTGAAATTACCAGTAAAATTGCTACAGCGTTCTCGCCAGCAAATCATGGCGAAGGCAGAATGCCCAGGACGCATGCAGTTATGGATTCGTTTCAAAATGAAAACTTGACTATAGCTCAATTGGTCTGAATAATAAAAGACAGGGTTTAAAAAGCACGAGAACACTCATGCAGAAAGCAAAAACGTTAGGACTCCTGGTAATTCTATAAGCGTTCCATTACACAACAGCCGACAGAGTTTATAATAAATAACCAGTAAGAACACTGCATGTAAAACAGACCCACTGCAACAAGGAAAACAAAAATGGCAGCGAAATCCTTGACAACTTTTGTGTCTTAAATTGTTAAAGCTGTTGCCGCTAACAGCAATTTAAAAAAAAAAGAAAGAAATAGCAGTTAATTTCTAACTTTTTCATAAATAGCAATTTTTAATAATCAAAATAGCAGTTAAATTATACTGTTAGAAACGGCAATCATTCTATTTTTAGAACGGTTCATCTCCAAGTGTATGAACTTACGTGTTTATTTCACATGCACAACAAAACATTTAATAGACACAATAAAAACCTGGCCCAGCATTAGAGAGTAAACTGAGGCATAGTCTCTGCACGAATGTATTCCATCGCGCGGACCCTAAAGATCGTGATGCTCATGACACAAATTAATAAGCGCCAGATACAAAAACAATACCCAGCAAGCAAGTTCTAACCCCTCTGGTCCTGGGCAGCGCTGATGTGCGGCTGCCAGGCAAATATTGCCCAAGAAGAAGTCAAAGACGAGACTCGTGTCCTTGAATTTGAGCAAAATACTGACAGGAGAGATGTGTTTTTAAGATTACACACGTGTAGAAATTCTTCAATATCCTCCACGCTGTTATGAGTTAAGAATTGCGGGCTCTGATACTCGTTGTCATCCCAGTCCCAAATGAGCCCAGTGGGAGGGAGTGCAGCAACGCTGGCGATTAAGTTTACGTCAGAAGTAACGGGGTCGAGGTCGGGCCTACAGCTGAGCCTTCAACCCACTGACTGAGTAAAAGCTGAACTTGGGAGTGAAACAAAACCCTTTTTTGCAGACCCAGATATAGGCTACTAGATCCACAACTTATTTTCTCTGCAAGCAACTTTTTTCCACTTTACTGTGGCTTTTCTTCAGCCTTTGTAACCCACTGCGCTTCCGTCTCGAGAATGACAAGCAACATTAAGAATAGGACAGCAAGCATCTGTATTAAACTCACACGTGCTATGCTATGGGGTGGCCTCGTGGCGCAGTGGATAAGTCGCCGGTTTCCTATGCCGAAGGTCGCGGGTTCGTTTCCCGCAAGGGGCGAACGTATGTGACTTAGGTACGAGACTATTGAGGTCACCGAGGGTTTTCTCCGGGCACTCCGGTTTCCTCCCTCCCTTCAATAATGGTACAGGACGCAGTCAATATAAAAATTTCAAAAATAAAAATTCGATTTTCTTTCCGTCTTCTAATAGCGATCACCCTGCCTTTACACCACCTGTTTGAGTGATGGATGTGTGTTAGGTGTGTGTGTGAGGGTGATTGAGACAGGTGAGCGTGTATGTTGGTATAGATCGCCGCGCTTTGAGCCTGATTGGTTTGGGGAAAGGCGCGTATATAGCATCCTGTATTATTATATGCTATTTATAGTACATGCTATTTATAGTTCATGCCTATGGCCTGTCTTAACTGGAAGGTTCGTGGAGATTCCAAAACATTTTCCGAGGTTCTCACATCCCGAACCTAGGTTGCTGAACCTTTTGAACAACAAAAACAACAAAGTTCAGGAAATTAGTTTCGGCATCTGAGAACCTCGAAAAAGAGTTTTTGAACCTCCACGAATTTTCCAATTAAAATAAGGCTATAGTGCTCTATCCAAAGCGCAAAGGTAAATCTCGAAACATGGAAAATCCGGTCCTGGAACGAGGTCTCCAGCAAAGATGTACCTCCGTGGCCCCTATACAGGACCATTTGTTCAACTCTGTAGTCCCATCGAAAAGATCAGCTTGACCTAGCATTGCACATCCTTTCGCTACTCCTCCTTTTTCTTTTTATTCTTTCTTTCTTCTTTTTATGTGCCAAACTCCCTTCAGTTTTTTGTCTTGTTCATACAAATACACACACACACACACACACACACACACACGCACACACACACACAACTTCCTCTCTCCTTTCTCCTTGTGTTCCCTATACTTGTTTTCCATTGACTTAGTTTTCACATTGTATTATTTTTGTAACCACCTTCCCCGCATCCCACCCACCCACCCCCCACTCTCTACCCCCTATATTGCCACTCGCCTCCTTTCTTTCTTTCTTTCTTTCTTTCTTTCTTTAGATTTACGTCCTCGGACACCTAGACCTATAGGGGACTACCCCCTTTCCCTCTCCCCTACCCTATTCAACTGTCAGGAGCGTAACAACCCTTCCATCCCCCCACCCTTTCTCTCTCTCTCTCACTCTTCCCCTATCTCTCACTCTCTGTCTCTCCTTCTCTATCTTTCTTTTCCTCCTTCTCCTTCATCTTCCTGCGCCGCGTCCCCTGCCCCCCCCCCCCCCCACCCCTTCCCCCGCCTGCCCCCCACCGCCCTCCCCCGTCTCCTTGGTTTCACAACTGTGTTTGTAGTCTCGCTTTATTACACAGGCCGGAGGGCGGCAAAAGACGATTCTTGTTATTTATTTATTTATTTTGCATTGACGCATTCTTCCATTGTATGGGACACACCCTGCTTTGGTTGTTCATACAGAGTATATGATCCTGCTGAAGCATACACCGCACAGTGTTCATTGCAAGCCAAGAAAAATGGGAAAGGCAGGAAGTTAAGAAGATGGGGAAGGGGGGGAGGAGGATTGCGGGTAAAGGGGGAGGAGTGGGGGGTGAGGCGGATGAGGGAATGGAAGGAGGGCATTGAAAAAGTAGGAAGTATGGCGGACGGAAGATATATACCAACAGGGGGAGAGAGAGAGAAACATAGACAGAGAGGCAGAAGACAGAGAGAGAGAGACAGACAGACAGAGAGAGAGAGAGAGACAGAGAAGTTTTGTCTTCCCGATTCAAATCCTGTGATATCCTTCACGGTCATGTATCTTCGACGCAATCTTCATCCATTGTTTGCACTTTAAAGGGATGTAACCCAAACCCCAGCTGTGTTACAGAAGGGAGGTAACTGTAAATATGACTTGGTCTTGAATAACGCACCTCAAAAGCAAAGGGCTGCTCCGAATCCAACTGAAGCCGTCCAAAAGTGCCAACCTGCCATATAATGCGCACAGTCTAAAGTCATGTACTTGTAGGCAAAATACAGGGACAGTTGTAAGAAATGCATACAATGGATCAGCCCGGACGTCGCGTCTACATCAGCACAAAAGCGTAGACATCAACACCAGAGTAGTGCGGCCGGTGTCGCATACGACGAGAACAGCGGAACCTGCGTCAACGAAAGCGAGTAATAATAATAATAATAATAATAATAATAATAATAATAATAATAATAATAATAATAATAATAATAATAATAATAATAATAAATTGCATTTATACAACGCATTTTTTTAAATTAGAATAACAACTCAATGCGCTTACACACATCGTTCGTACCTGTGGCGTAGCTAAGGGAGGGGGAAGAAGGGTCCAAATTCGAAAGTCCCCCCGGGCCCCCACTTGAGGGGGGCCCCCAAAGGAGTGTCAAAAAAAAATTATTTACATTAAATATTAAATATTACGCCATGTAATCTTGCTATTCACGTTGTTATATATTTTACACTTATATATTTATTAAGTACATTATCTCATGTCACGATGTCGAATGTCAAAATGCAGGGTCCCCAAAGAGACCAAGCCCCCGGGCCCCCAAATACCTAGCTACGCCACTGGTTCGTACGCATCATCACAACGTTCGCACTACATCATGTAGCATCATTCAGAAAGTATTATTACTGTTCTTACTATTTACACAGAAAACGCCTTGCGGAACAAGTGCGTTTTTAAGCAGCTCTTGAAGGAAACAAGGTCTGTACAATGCATGTAGTAACAAGCGTCTTCCTCCTCCTCTTTCTTCTCCTCTTGGTCTATTTTCTTCTTGGTCTTTCTTCTTGGTCTTTCTTCTTGTTCTTGTACTTCTTCCTCTTCTTCATTCTTCTTTTTTTTTTTTTTAAAAGGCAGGTGACAGAGTAAAACAGACGCGCATACAAATGCGTCTCTTTTTGGATCACTCAGTTCTCAGAGGCGCCAGACTGTGCTTATCAAGCAGCAAGTTGGCGCTTTAAGTAGTTTGAGTTAGGTCGTGTTTTTGGCAAGCATGTTTTTTATATGTAGGGAGGCACGGTCCGGTGGCCTAATGGTAGAGCTTTGGCTTGCGGATCTGAAAGTCCCGGGTTCGAGCCCAGGCCGGGGCATTGTGTTGTGTCCTTAGGAAAGACACTTTACTCCCGTTTCCTACTCCTTCGGATGAGAGTATAAACCGAGGTCTAGTCTGTGTCGCATACATTCCATCATAACCGACTTTAAAGATCCTGACGCTCATGTCCTAGACGGGTGAGGGCCGGTGACAAGAACACAAACATCATGCACTTAGGTCCTTCTCCCCCATCCCTTGCTGCCCAGGATTGTGCTCAGTTGTACGGGCGTCAGACCATGCGCCCAAAGGCTGCGGGTGGGCGTCTCGGGCGGTTTGAGTTAGATCCTGTATCGGCCAGCGCCTTGAGCAGCTCTTGAGCTGGTAAAGCGCTGTATAAGAACGATTACATTAAAATATGGTAAAGCGCCATATATATGAATTCTTCTTCTTCTTCTTCTTCTTCTTCTTCTTCTTCTTCAAGAAAAAAAAAAACCAGTTAATCCGATTTCTTGTTCTTGCTGTAGATAATGTTCTAGTAAGTTGTTATTCTACTTCATCTTCTTCTTTTGCTTCTTTTAGTTTACTTTATTTATTTTAATGTCATTTTAAATTGAAATCATAACACAATAAGGACATCGAACAAATAAATTAAATTAAATTAAATTAAATTAAATTAAATTGAAGCACCACCAGGAAAATAACTCACATTATCGACGCATCATTGCTTCAGATTTTTATACTAACATTTATCAGCAAACTGAGTAACAGAAAAACCTACCAACGGTTTTGCTAAAATTATACAACTATCAAACAAAACTAGTTCCGCATACCGGATACACTGTTAGGCAAGATACCACTTAATCATTTTTTAGATTTCAAATTAAATTCTTTTTCATCAACCCTGATGAGACATTTAGCGCAAGACATAAGGGGACCTTTTTAACTCTTAAGGTCCCGAACACAGAAAAGCTTTAATGTTATGTGGTTCGCCTCCTTCAACCAAATAAATTTTCTTCCAAATAATTAATTGTTTAATTTGTAAGGGGAAAACAGTCTAATAAATCAAATCAAAAGCAGTCATGCATGACGCAAAAAAGGCTTACTGACCTAAACGTTTGTGCAGTAAAACTGACTAACATAGTCTTTATGCCCACAAATGTTAAAAAAAAAAAAAAAAAAAAAAAAAACAACTACATAATATTAGCGAACCTACAAAATGAAAATTTGCATGTCCATGGGAACATTGACACATTACTTTTTTATTTTCATCTACCATTTATTACTTGCTTATTTTTAATGCGTGTGTGTGTGTGGGTGTGTGTGTTTTATACATAACTGTCCATCATACCACTCGCTCTATGTGCATCTGATTTTCTTCGGCTTCAATTGTATATATATAAATATATTATTTATATTTTTTATTTAAAATTTATTTTATTTTATTTTATTTTATTTTGTGGTATCCTTGAAAGGTGAGTGTCTTAAAAATTCCACTCGTAAACTGACTTGCTGATGACAGGATCTTTGGTATCTTGCCAAAGAAGCAGAAAAAAATGAAGACAAATTTAATAATAAGGAACACACACTGAGACAGGTAGACAGACAGACATACACACACACACACACATTTACACACACGCACATACACACACATACAGGCATACACACTGACAAACACACGCAGACACACGCGCGCACACACAAACACACACACCTACATACACTCACTCACACACATTCGTAAATTTACAGGAGGATTTTTCTCTTCCTTTAAAAAAAAATAATACACACACACAGACACGCGTGCACCCACAAACGCACACACATGCACACCCACACAGGCACACTCACACACGCACGCTCCCACACACATAGAGACACATACACATGCACACACTGACACACAGACACACACATACTGACACACACACTGACACACACACACATACACGCACGCGCACGCACCCATACACACACACACACACTCTCTCATTCTCACTCTCTTTCACACACACACACAGAGTTGTAAAGTTAAAGTAGAAGGATTTCTCTCTACCGCTAGAAATAAAAATTAAAAAAAAATTAAAAATTAAATAAACAAATAAAATAATAATAATAATAATAATAATAATAATAATAATAATAATAATAATAATAATAATAATAATAATAATAATAATAATAATAATAATAAAAAGTGTTTTTTAAAATAAATAAATTTAAATCAAAACAAAACAAACGAAAACAAACAAAAAATAATTTTATAAAATAATAATAATACCCGCACAAGCAATTATACCTCAAGCTCAATGGCATTGTAACCCCGTGTCTTTCCGTGTATATTTTATTTATTTATCATTGCACTGTCTCTCCGTTTAACTATAATAATATAGCTAGCTAGCTGCAGTTGCAAGTGAGGAGCCAAGTTCTGCTTGGCTTTCCTTCTACTCTTTCGCGTCTAGACTAAAGGGCAATAAACTCAGCGAGAATCCCATCTTGTCTCCCTTGCCAGCCCGGTATTGCCTGGTACTCTCCCACCCACCCACCCCCCTTTCCCACCCTCCTCTCTACCCCCTCTCCTCGACTGTCCCAGAAGATGAATAGGAAGGGGCTAGATTAGTTCAATAGAAACAGAAAAACAGCGCCAAAGCAAAAGAAGAAGGAGGAGGAGGAGGATAATGGAGAAGGAAAAAATCAAGAAGAACACGAAGAAGAGCAAAGAAGAAAAATGAGAAGGAGGAAGAGGAGGAGGAGGAGGAGGAGGAAAGCGTGTGAATGCCTGAGAATTCCGCTTTGAACAGTTTTTTAAATAAGAAAAAGCGCAAACAAAATATCAATATTGTTATTATTATTATTATTATTATTATTATTATTATTATTATTATTATTATTATTATTATTATTATTATTATTATTATTATTATTAGGGAGAGAGGAAGAAGAAGACAGACCAAGGGGAGGAGCAAGAGAACAAGAACAAAGAAGGACAAGCAGAAGAGGGGGAAGAAGAAGGAGAAACAGAAGTAGAAGAAGAACAAGAACAAGAACAAGAACAAGAAGGGACAGATAAATACAGACCTAGGAGACTAAGAAGTACAGTACAATAGAGAAATAGTGCAAGGCACGATCGCTGCTCAGGATTCTCAACACTATACGAAGCTAAATTACTGCGACCACAGGCCATCTTATTGCTTTAATCAGACGAGACTGACAGGTAGTTCAAAGCAGAGTGGGTTTGATTAGATGTATGCTCAAATTAGAAAGGGTTGCACAGCCCTTTACTCCCTTCTTTCTACCCAACCATATAGCGCAGGATGAGGCTGAACTGTGGCAGTCGTGCTTTCGCTGAGAAAACGACATGGACTTTTTTCTTCTCAAGAACGAGTGACAACGATTTGCTTTCGCTGGGAAAAAACAAGTCTTAATAAATCAATTTCGTTCGCTCGGGCGCAATGGTCGAGCGTGACGGCATTGTAATCTATACTAGCAGTTATTACCCGTCCAAATAAATTTTTGATGACCCATTTGCTGGGCCTGATGTTATATGCCCGTTTCAAAAATTTTCCTGGAAGTGACTATTTTTGTGCATTCTGCAGCATTTTGTCATTTTATGTTTGTTTTTAATCTGAAGAAGAGCAAAGCACGAAAATTCATTTGTCTTGTATTGTTGTATAATTAAAAGTATCTATTATATTTTGTTGTTGTGTTGCTGATTTTATGCCCGTTATAGGTTATCTTTGGGTGTCCAAGCTGTCAGCCACTGAGTGAAGTCAAATTTATTTGAGACTATAATGTTCCATTGTAGCCTACATAGTGTATAGTTTATGTTGTGGTGTTGGTACAATAACTACATGTAGGAAATATCAATTGCCTGAAAGTGGAAGAAATTGTAAACACAACAGGAACTGCTAAGTATTTTGAAAGTAAAATACAATTATATGTTTATCTGTAATCTATGTCTCTTTTTGGTGATTCACCACTGACAGTGCACTTCAGCCTTCCACTTCCAGAATCATAAACACAACTAAGATATACAGTATATCAAAGATACTTTTAATTAACATTAGCTCGAAAATTAATTCACATTGTATAAAAGTATCTTTGATATAATAATCTTTGTTGTGTTTATGATTCTGGAAGTGGAAGTTTGAAGTACACTGTCAGTGGTGAATCACTAAAAAGAGACATAGATTAAAAATAAACTTATAATTGTAATAAAACACAATAATAATTTATTTGAGGAGAACAGCATTACTGATTTATTGCACATGCATGTGATTAAAACAATAAGGCAATGCTATCACTGCATGCACAGAACTTTTTTCCTTATAATACATACCAATGAAATACCAAATTGAGGCAATCATTAAAAAAAAGCACCAAGCCATGTAAATGTAAATATGGACCTTTAGTCCCTACAGATATTTATTTGGGAACAATTCAGTTTTAATTTAGATTCTAAATATTTATTTTTAATGTAAAGTTTGCTCTTAATTTAATATTTTTTTCTGATGAATCGAATGACAATTAATTATGCTATGAAATTTACAATAAAACTATAATGTTATTTTCTAAATGTTTTTTTTTTAAACAGACCTACCTATACCTAATTTTTTTTTAAAAAGCATAAGATGTTAAGTGTTCTAAGAAGTACACGCATCATGGATAAATGAAAAAAAAAGAATATGAAGCAGTTATTAATACCCGTGCTATGATTTTATTTTTATTTATATATTTATTTTTTTATTTTTTTTATTTTTAGCATTTTACTTGCACCTTGTTTTGTTTTTCAGTTGCCTCTGTTCCGCTCTTTTTCTTTATTATCTATATCTCTCTTATATCTCTCTCGCTCTGTATTATTAAATTTTATTTTTAAAAAAAAAAAAAAAAAAAAAGGACCAAGCGAGATTCGAACCCGGGTCTCCTTATTGACAGTCAAACGCCTTATCCCTTGAACCACGGGATGCTATAATTCTCTACACTGATTTTAGGTCCCATATCATAAAACATGTTGAACCCGTCGATTTTAATAGTGTTATAAACTTGAAACTGGATTAAACAACAATATAGCGAACGCCGATCGATTAAAAGCGATTTGGAATAAAATACGACATCCTTGGTAGAAATGGTATGCGGAAATGATGGCAGGGCTAAGGACAAAAATGATTGGTTCTAAAAATACCGTCTCACACATGTGTTTTTACAGTGTTTTTGGACGCAGTAAAATGCAAACTAAAGCCGTTTTGCGATCGAAAAGAATGTTAAGTTTCGTTGTATCGGCAGCGGGTGATCGAGCGCCGAATGGCAAAACTCGCGTGGAAGCAATTATATGGACAGTTCAGCTGTAATCTGTAAAACTTGGAGCCAACTGAAGCTCGAAATTAACTTCACAACAAAGCCGCTGGTTGGCTAAAACGGCCCCTCGTGATCTGAAAAGGCTGCTCGATTAATATATAGATGTGTGTGTGTGTGTATGTGTGTGTGTGCACGCGTGTGTGTGTGTGTGTACTTGTATAACCGCACAACTGGGGATTTTTTATATAACAAATGGTGTTAACAAATGGGGTAGTTTTTTTTTTTTAAAAGGGAAGCAAAAATCTTCCCCATTTTTAAAAACATATTTTCCACTTTAAAACAGTATAACACAAACATAAATATCGAGAACACACATTTTCCCCATTTGTCGGAAAATGGTGTAGACAAGTGTGCAAATTACACACACCTGTATTTCTAAGCTGTGCGACAAACAAAATCAAGTTTAAATGGAAGATTAATCCCTCAATCCTGTACGTCATTCATTGTTCTATATAATTTTATCAAATACAACATTTGATTTGTAAAATTAATATCACTGAGGAAAAGACCAGTCCCCAATTGTACCCTGTTTTGGTAACATTGTTTGTATGTAGATTATAGTCACACGACACTTTCGCATATAGGTGACTACTGGACCGATTTATACTGACACCAGCGGGCCAGTTGTTGGTAAAGGGGAAAATAATAAGATCACACGTTGACCAATCCGGGATTCGAACCAGCGAACTTTCAGTTATTAGCAAGACGCTCTTACCAAATGAGCTTCCCGGCCCCTCTGGTAACATTCCCGATTGATTGGCTTATATACCTATGTGTGTGTTTGTGTGTGTGTGTGAAAGTGTATTAGGGTTACACACTGGATTCAATCCAGCTTAGTGGGTAGCTTTTGTTTATGGGGTAACTTTTCACATTCCCCTTAGAGAGCTTACTGAGTTCTTTTTTTTCCAATGAGGCAAAAGCCAAAGGTACCCCATAACATCAGTTCTTGGTGCACACAAACCGGTTTAGCTGCTATTATGGGATAAATTTGCATATTACCTCGCAGCGCTTTCAAGGGTTTTTTTAAGAAGAAAAAAAAGTGTATTTATAATACTTCATGCTTCTTCTATGGCAATAATATATACTTATTAGGTTTTAATTTGATTTGATTACATACTAATCCAATATTTCACTTTAAATGAGTACATCATAATGTTGCGATTGACAACCATCAGATGTGTTACCTCATAATGTGAGGTAAACGAGTATGTGTGTTTCTATTGTAAGTCTAACTCTTTTTAAAAAAACAACAAAACAAAAAAACAAGTATATAACAACAATTTCCAAGGCCTCCTAGATGCTGTTTAATGTATGATGAGGTGGGGCAAACGAATGGTTAAAATGGGAAAATGCGTGGGAGATTAGGCAGCGGACTAAGGAGAGAGAGAGGGGTGGGGGGAAAGAGGGGGGTCAAGGACAAACCAGAAACACATTGTCAATGGGAGGAGCCAAAGCCTGTTAGACAATGTGTGTGTGTGAGTGTGTGTGGGTGTGGTGAGGTATTCCCAGTGGTAGAGGACAGAAGAGAGCGGGGGGTGAGGAGTAGAGTTGGGGAGTGGGGTTGGAGGGAAGGAAGCAATGACAAAGAAGAAAGAACAATTTCAATTGGAAGGCAGCTCAGCGAATATAAATGCTTTGTGTGTTATTTCAGTGCAGAAGGTTGTTGTTGCGCAACAACGTTGCAGGTTTACTCAAGACGCTGTGTATGGGGGGGGGGGAAGAGGTGGGGGAGTGGAAAAGAGAAAGAGATGAGGCATATATACACTGATATACACTGATTGTGAGTGAAGAAGAAGAAGAAGAAGAAGAAGAAGAAGAAGAAGAAGAAGAAGAAGAAGAAGAAGAAGAAGAAGAAGAAGAAGAAGAAGAAGAAGAAGAAGAAGAGGAGGAGGAGGAGGAGGAAGAGGAGGAGGAGGAGAGAAGAAGAAGAAGAAGAAGAAGAGAAGAAGAAGAAGAAGAAGAAGAAGAAGAAGAAGAAGAAGAAGAAGAAGAAGAAGAAGAAGAAGAAGAAGAAGAAGAAGAAGAAGAAGAAGAAGTGACAGATAAACAGATAAATACAAACCTAGGAAACAAAGAAGTACAATACAATAGAGAAACAGTGCAAGGCACGATCGCTGCTGAGGATTCTCAACACTATACGAAGGGGCGTGGGCGGGAGAACTGTACTGCCGTTTTGTTTGTTGTTGTGGTAACGGTGCTGGCACGCGGGCTCCCTCCTGACCCACTGACACAGTGACAACCGCGAGAGGAAAAGCGGAGGTAACGGATTCTTTCATAGGTCAAGGCTCAGGCACAAGATTCTGACGCAGAGCAATATTAATAACCTGGGTAAGCTGAGGCCCCTGACGCTTCCTACAAATGTTTGTGTATATGGTAAAAAAAAGGCGTTTTAGGGAAGGGGAGGTGGTGTGGAGGGGGAAGGCTTGTTTGATTTCACACAGTTAATAAACGTTAAATAACATGAAAATAAACCAAAACTAAACAAAACAAACTAAAAATAAAATAAGATAAAATAGGAGTGCTGAACACTAAGGGGTGCAGAGTTCCATCGCGCGTTGCCTCTCACACTTATACACACACACACAACACACACGCACACACACAAACATACACATACAAACTGTATTTCAGACATTAAAGAAAAAGAAGGACAGAAATGGAGAAGAATTTGGAGGAGAAGGAAGAAGAGAAGGATTATGAAGATTCTATACCCGGAATTTAAATATACTGACGGCTGGTGACAGCCAGCGACATAAATACGACGATTGAGGCGTTAGACGATATGCCTAACAATGCAAACTGGCGCATGGGACGGCGAGTTAGATTCTGCATCGCCCAGTGCCTCTTGAACCGGAAAAGCTCAATATAAGAACATTGATCATACTACTACTACTACTACTACTACTACTACTACTACTACTACTACTACTACCACTACTACTACTACTACTACTACTACTACTACTACTACTACTACTACTACTACTACTACTACTAATAATAATAATAATAATAATAATTATCATCATCGTCATCATCGTCATCATCATCAATATAACAACAGAGGCATTAAACAATAGGCATAAGAATGCAAGTTGGTGTCTCGAATGCCAGTGCCTAAAGTATCTCTTAAAATGGAAAAACGCAATATATAAACATTAATAAATAAATTTTTAAAATGACGACGTCACCATGATGACGTCACACGATGACGTCACTGAAGATACCATAGTTTGGTTTAAGGCTCAAAGCTTCTGAACACTCTAATTACATATGAAGTAAAAACATAAAATAAAAAGAAAATGTAAATAAATTAAAGGGGGGACGTCATCATGATTACGTCATTCAATTTGCATAAGTTTGGTTTTACATTGGAGGCATAGATAAAGTCTAATAATATACCAAACTTGAACCAAATCTCACCACTAGTTTGGGAGAAAATAGGATGAAAAAAAAATTATGACGTCCCATGATGACGTAACACGATGACGTCAATCAATATACCACATTTTCGTTTAAGGCTCAAAGTATCTGTACCCTCTAATTACATAAGAATATTTTTTTGTGTGTTTTTTTAAATTAAAAAAGAACCTGTTTTAAAGAAATAATAATTACACGTTTTATAAGGTGACGTCATTATTATTACGTCAATCGAGTTGCATAGGTTTAGTTTTACATTGGAGGCATAGGTAAAGAGGTCTAAGTATATACCAAACTTGAAACAAATCCTTCCAGTAGTTTGGGAGAAAATAGGATTAGGAAAAAAAAAATTACGATCATGATATGATGACGTCATTCAAAATACCATAGTTTAATTTAAGACTCAAGGCACTCTAATTACACAAGCAGTTTACCACCCAAAAAAATTTAATGTAAAAAAAAAATATATATATATAATAAATTTTTCTGTTTTAAAAATTACGTCACGATGATTACGTCACTCGATTTGCGTACATTTTGTTTTATCTTGGATGCGCAGTGGAAGTCTACGTACCAAGCTTAAACCAAATCCCTCCAGCAGTCTGGGAGAAAATAGAGTTAGAAAAAAAAACGCAACAAATAATGACGTCACCATGATGACTTTACCCGATATGCATACATTTTTGTCATCTGGTAGGGCTAACTATTTCCTGACTAAATGCCAAGTTTCACAGAAGTCGGTCCATTAGTATTAGAGATATCCTGACTAAATGCCAAGTTTCACAGAAATCGGTCCATTAATATTAGAGATATCCTGACTAAATGCCACGTTTCACAGAAATCGGTCCATTAGTATTAAATGCCAAGTTTCACAGAAATCGGTCCATTAGTATTAGAGATATCCTGACTAAATGCCACGTTTCACAGAAATCGGTCCATTAGTATTAAATGCCAAGTTTCACAGAAATCGGTCCATTAGTATTAGAGATATCCTGACTAAATGCCAAGTTTCACAGAAATCGGTCCATTAGTATTAAATGCCAAGTTTCACAGAAATCGGTCCATTAGTATTAGAGAACAGTGCGCAAATGTCACATCCGGACGGACGGACGCATGCACGCCGGACACTGGACGGACGCGAATGCCAAAAAAAGCAATAGAGTTTACAGCTGGTGAACTAAAAATGTAGAACGACAATTTGAATCTACTTACGACTTACTAACTTCGAAAAATGTACAGGCATTGACGTTGAAGTAATAGTAGTTGTTGCTCTTGTTGTTGTGATTGTGTTATAACCGAGTTACTATTTACATCCTGAGTATGTTCTAAAGAATTGGAGTGGTTTGCTATACATGTGGACCTTGTATTCAGTTTGCTGTGGTGGTGGTGGTGATGGCGGTGATGGTTCTTCCAGAAGGTTACTTTGGTGTTACTTTGGACTTGCTATTGCAAAGAAAAACAAAAAGCATAAATGATGGTGATAGTTACGACGATGACAACGACGATGATAATGATGATGATGATGATAATAATGATGATATTGACGACGACCGCAATGATGATGATGATGATGATGATGATGATGATGATGATGATGATGATGATGATGATGATGATGATGATGATGATGATGATGATGTGATTCTCATGATTTCGAACAAGCTCAATGCCATATTTCAGGAATGACTTCAACATACTGCGAATGACAGATGGGCAGAGAATGGCAGAGTTCTCCAGCAGGCCTATTCAACTCTTTAACACGCACTTAGACCGGCTAGTTCTAACATCAATGTTCCTCAAGTAGACTTAAGTATATCCCATGTATATACTTAAATGTCTCACATCCGGCGACTGAATATCTCTACATGCACAGACTGACCTATTCCAACTTCAGCGCAAGGCTGGACTTTTGTCATTGGCGATCGATCGTGACAGTAATCAAGTTGATGTCCAATTGATTCGAAAGGTTTTGAAACGGTTAATTAAGGAATCAGACCACTTCCTTCTTGTCCCGGTCATGAGAAAATGGGGCAACGATCTGCCGAACACGAAAGGAAATCCGTAACAGGAACGCTCATGCATGCATGCATGCATAGACAAAAATAGTTCAGGCTTGTCGAATGCCCGAGAAGTTTTGAGTTTAAATGATAGACGTAAAACTCCAGAAGAAGAAGAAGATAAATGATGAATATTTATATTATAGTGTGATGTCTATTTAAGCAGTAAATGCATGCTAAATATATAAATTTATATTTTTCATAACAAAGATGATAAGTTATTAAGAAACGTACATTTAAAGAGAAAGGGTCGTAAGATGATACAGTAATAATATTAGAAGTGTGTGTTGTTTTACGCCTTTGTCATGAATTGGCTAGTTTAACCTCTGCTTGTTGACTATTTAGCCATGTGTAGTCTTTGTAACAGTAGAGAAGTTAGACTATTACACAGCAGCAATTAAATTACACAGTAAACCACACACAGCGAGCGAGCCACCCACATCGCAGTGAGTCAGCACTTGAGTTTTGAATCGGACCGTTTTAACCAATCAGAGCAGGCTCAGTGGGTAGAGCAGTTTTGACTGTGTCAGAGCCTAGCACAGTTTGAATCAGTCGTGTGTGAGACGAGGAAGAAGTAACATCTCCTTAGCTAGCAGAGAACTATCTTCACTCATAGACCAGGAAGCAGGACTTTGAAATCTTAGAATTCTCTCAAGTCATCACGGGCCTGAACTTGTCAAACAGGTAAATGAACACCCTTCTGTTTCATCGTGATATATTTATATTATTGTTGAAATTATGTTTGTGGAATTTGCTATGCATAAATGTGAATTGTTAATCCGAATTTGCGGGACCACGTGGAAGAGCCGAGCACGAGGCGAAACACGACCGGTTGCGCCGCCATGTTGTATCCCGTACGGAACCACTGTTGTTTAACTTATATGTATGTTTGCAGACCAGTGGCTGTACCACTGAATGTTTATATTATTATTAATTCTGTATGTGTATAGTTAGCCACGATTGATATTTATGTATGTATAAGAATTTAGAGTGAGATTCCAGTGGAACCCGGAAGTAGCAGAATGTTCGTCGCTTATGTATAGAGATGTGGAGCTATCACTGAGGGCTACTTGGCTTTCAGTGAGACGCTCTGCACAAACCGATTATTCAGGGTTGTGCAGAATTTCGTCTCTTATATTACAGACGAGCAGGCGAGCTATCCCGAGCTATCCTGTGCACCCCACTCCACAGAAACGACCAGTTGGTTGAGGAGACTCTACCGCACAAGACGGCAAGAGCTACCCGAAGAAACTCCCTGTCAGACCCCACAGCGTGGCAAGGGAACCCAACTACACAAAGACAAAGGTGGACCAGAAGCTACCTCACAGAAGGACTTCGCACGCACCATCTAGCAGTTAAGTGAACACGCCAAGGTGCACTTAAACTGATCATAACAGGACCACAGTAGTCCAACTCTTCAGAAACTGTAAAACGGACCACAGTAGTCCAACTACATAAACTTATAGCAAAGTGCCCGAGGAAGAAATAACAGCTGCCTAGACTATCAGCGATCGAACTATTAGCATTGAAAGAGACTTTTTAAGTTAGCTTAGTACTTAGAGAATCTTGTATAGAGTAGAAGAAATAAATGTGTGATTTTAACTGTTATCAAGTGGCTGGACTACATATGATTCATAGCCGTGTGAAAGCTAGTGTGACAGTATTCTTTTACCATTTTTCTATCTATTTCTGTACCCCAACCTTAACACAGAACGAGCTAAACAAATAAATTTATTAAAGTAATTCATAGGGTGACTTACTAGCAGTTCCCACCGAATAAACGTGAGGGTCCATAATTCCATTGTGCAGAGCCCATAAACCCCACGTGACACTTTAATTGGCGAGCCTGCCAGGATCTGTGTAATAGGAATTGGGTATAACCGGACCTAAGTACAATAAAATTAGATAACAGTAGGAGTAGTAGAATAACTTAGAATAGTGGTAACAAGGACTAATCAGTTTGGGTGCACTATTCTTTAGTTAAAAACTTTTTTGCTTCAAATATTTTTGTGCCTGTATGTTGCATTGTTCTTTTGCAGGTTTTGCTTAAATAACTGTTGTATGCCATTTGACTCTTGTTTTATTCTATTTTTGATTACGAATTTGATTGTCTTTGCATTGTTGTTATTGACTTGCAATATTGCTAGTGTTTTGGTATTCCACGTGATTCAGAGGTTGTTCATAGACACGTTTGGCAATGTCGGACCCAGTGGCCTTGAGATTGCGCTTCAAGGAATTAGGGGAAGCTTTACACTTAGCAGGGGGAGACCTAATTGCGTATATCAATGCAGAGGTAGAGAAACAGGAGGCTAAGGCAGAGAGAGCAGCAGAGAGAGAGGCGAAGAAACTCGAAGCGGCAGAGAGAGCTGCAGAGAGAGAGAACAGAAAAAAGCAGAATTAGAAGCAGAGCAGAAGAAGCTAGCATTAGAAGCAGAGCAAAAGAAAGCAGAGTTAGAAGCAGCAAGAGAACAGAAGAAATTAGAATTAGAAGCAGAACAGAAGAAGGTAGCAGCAGAGAGAGATGCAGAAGTTAGGAGATGGGAGTATGAGCGGGCAGAAAAAGAAAAAGAGAGGGCAGAAAAAGAAAAAGAAAGACAGCATGAGTTAGAGCTAAGAAGATTGGGATCAGGAGCTTCAAGTTCTTCCTCAACCCCTCCCCACTCAGATCAGCTAGAGGTAGCATCCAACCCTGTACAAGGAATGTCATTCCCACTGGGAACATTCAATGAGAGAGAAGAAGGTTTAGATCTCTATCTGACTAGGTTTGAGCGTCTAGCAACAGAGTATAAACTAGATCCCACTCATTGGTCTTTTAAGCTTAGTCAAGGACTTAGAGGAAAGGCTTATGACATCTACAGTAAGCTACCGACTGACAGAGTGACTGACTATCACAAGGTAAAAGAGGCACTCCTAACGGGATTCGAACTAACAGGAGAATGCTATCGGCAAAAATTCCGCACCAATCGGAGAGTGAAAGGAGAGAGCTATGCGCAGTTCGCGGATCGGTTGTCCACAATGCTGGATAAGTGGATTAGCCAGTCAGCCACGGATAAGACGTATGATGGACTGACAGAACTGTTAGTATGGGAACAGCTACGGGAAACCATGACCCCCGAGCTGAGGACATTCTCAGTAGAGCAGGGCGCGGAAAGACTAGAAGATCTGGTCAAGGTCGCAGATTTGTACGTGGCCGCACACGGAGAAGCCAAGAGCTTCAGGCGAGACCTAAAGCCTAACGGGAAAGAGGCACAGAAACGAAGCCCTAACCGGGAAGAGCGCACCGCGAATAAGCCGAATAACCCCAGACCTGGGCAAAATAAAGGACCCAACGCGGAATTCGGGAAAAGAGGTCCTGCAGAACAGAGACGGTATTGTTCGTTCTGCAACAGAAACAATCACTCCACCGCAGAATGTTTCAAGTTGGCCGCACAACGTAGGGAAGAGCGCGAAAGCCGGCCAGCGCACAGAGTTCTAACTCAAAGCAGCGGTAACAAGCCACACACGATCGGAGATCACCCATCGGTGACAGACACGGTCAAGGTCAACGGAAAAGAAGCGAACTGTCTGTATGACACAGGTCTATCATACGACGCGATAGTTAGCGAATCTCTTGTATCGCGCGCGGACTTGACGGACAAGACAGTCGACTTACAAGGAGCAGACTTGACGAAACCGACGACTACTTGCCCAATAGCTTGGATAGAAGTAGAGAGTAGGTACGTCACAGGACGAATCCAAGCAGCTGTTTTACAGAAACCCCTGTATGAGCTAGTGCTAGGTTGTAGGTATGTGTTCTTAGGCACGCCCCCTAAAACTGTAGAGATAGCTGCAGTGCTAACCAGGGCCCAAGCTAAAACCCAACCACCCCAGCCCGAGTTCGCTCCGAACCCAGGACTCGAAGAGATCAAAACAGCACAGAAAGAAGACACCTCGATAGCGAAGTGCTTCCAGAAGCTACCCAAGGCGCACACACCCCCGCACAAGGGAGACTTCTACATGGAACAGGGAGTTCTACATCGACAAGGAGATGGAGATCACACCCAACTAGTACTGCCAGCCACCCTTCGAGCCCAAGTACTAGAACTAGGCCACAGCATGCCACTCAGCGGACACATGGGAATTGGAGCCACAGTGCAGAGAATCAGCGCACACTACTATTGGCCAGGAATCACGGAGGATGTCAAGCGCTACGTGAAATCTTGCCACCAATGTCAACGATATTCCCCGCGACATCACACCGTACCAGTTACCTTAGGACCATCAGTAGTAGTCGGCGTGCCATTCCAGCAAGTCTCAGTAGACATAGTAGGACCACTGCCCATGACCAAGAAGAGGAACAGATTTCTACTCACACTCGTCGACGCATGTACGATGTGGTGCGAAGCAGTCCCGTTGCCAGCGATCGACACCAAGAAGATTGCAGATGCACTCATCGCCATCTTTACCAGAGTGGATTCCCGGACAGCATTAGAACGGACAACGGATCTCAGTTCACCGGCCGCCTGATGCAAGACGTGTTCGAGTTGATACAAGTTCATCACATTCGCACACCACCATACCACCCCGCCAGCAACGGACAAGTAGAAAGACTGAATGGAACCCTTCTCACCATACTCAGGAAAGTCGCCGACGACCATCCAGAAGCGTGGGACACCTACGTGAATGCGGCACTGTTCGCATACAGAGAAACGCCCCATGCAGCCACAGGCTACACCCCGTCAACATTGCTATTCGGCAGACCTCTAGCAGGACCGCTAGAAGCCCTACGCAGAAGTTGGACGGAGGCCAAGATAGACGACACAAAGAGGTGCCACCAAGTACGTCGCAGACCTGCAGGAAACCCTCAAAGCAACGTGGAAGAAAGCTGGTGAAGCACTGAAGAAGGCAAGAGCCCGTCAGGCGAAGTACTACAACCGCCACGCGAAGGACAGAGAACTGCAAGTCGGCGATCTCAAGTGCTACTCTTACTTCCAAGTGGAACCAACAAGCTGGACATCGCTTGGAGAGGACCGTACCGGGTGACTGCCAAGAAATCCAGGACAGTCTACCAAGTAGAGGTGAACGGGAGAGCCCGATACCACCACATCAATCGCCTCAAGAAGTACACGGACCGACCAGCGACCCCCAGCACTCACACATGGATGGCCATCGCCATCGCGGAAGAAGTTCATCCCCAACTACAACAGCATCGCCGTACCACTGACAAATGGAACCCGGAAAATCGCCCCGGACAAAGTCGTATGGACAGCCGAATGCGAGACAGCATTCCAAACACTCAAGGACAAAATGACATCGGCGCCAGTACTCCACCTACCCGATTTGACTCAGCCATTCGTTCTTCGCACCGACGCAAGCGACTTAGGCCTCGGAGCAGTACTGCTACAGCGCGACCCCAAGAATGCAGAGACGCTATTCCCTGTCGCCTACGCCAGCAGAAAATTGAGACCCGCCGAGACCCACTACGCCACGTCGGAGAAAGAATGCCTTGGACTAGTCTGGGCCATACAGAAATTCCAACTCTACCTGTATGGGACCCACTTCACAGTTCAGGTGGACCACCAACCACTATCGTTCCTGGCAGCCTCCAAGTCTTTGAACTCTCGCCTGATGCGATGGGCACTCACCCTTCAGGCATACTCATTCCAAATCGAGTACATCCCCGGCAAAGAGAACCACGGAGCCGACTACCTCAGTCGCCATCCCGTGGAGGACACAGCAGCTGTCGCCCACCCAACACAACTAAGGGCCACAGCACCAGAATTCGTCCCCGCCCAGTAATACCCTGTCACTAGTGTCCATAGCTACCTGGCACAGCATTGCAGCTCAGGTAGAGCAACTTAATTAGTTTGTAAATAGGACCCTAGGATAGCGCAGTGTTAAACTAGGCTCTGTAGTAGAAAAAGGTCGAATCCAGTAGTCATCGCCTTTTTTCAGTTGAGGGAGCCTGTCATGAATTGGCTAGTTTAACCTCTGCTTGTTGACTATTTAGCCATGTGTAGTCTTTGTAACAGTAGAGAAGTTAGACTATTACACAGCAGCAATTAAATTACACAGTAAACCACACACAGCGAGCGAGCCACCCACATCGCAGTGAGTCAGCACTTGAGTTTTGAATCGGACCGTTTTAACCAATCAGAGCAGGCTCAGTGGGTAGAGCAGTTTTGACTGTGTCAGAGCCTAGCACAGTTTGAATCAGTCGTGTGTGAGACGAGGAAGAAGTAACATCTCCTTAGCTAGCAGAGAACTATCTTCACTCATAGACCAGGAAGCAGGACTTTGAAATCTTAGAATTCTCTCAAGTCATCACGGGCCTGAACTTGTCAAACAGGTAAATGAACACCCTTCTGTTTCATCGTGATATATTTATATTATTGTTGAAATTATGTTTGTGGAATTTGCTATGCATAAATGTGAATTGTTAATCCGAATTTGCGGGACCACGTGGAAGAGCCGAGCACGAGGCGAAACACGACCGGTTGCGCCGCCATGTTGTATCCCGTACGGAACCACTGTTGTTTAACTTATATGTATGTTTGCAGACCAGTGGCTGTACCACTGAATGTTTATATTATTATTAATTCTGTATGTGTATAGTTAGCCACGATTGATATTTATGTATGTATAGGAATTTAGAGTGAGATTCCAGTGGAACCCGGAAGTAGCAGAATGTTCGTCGCTTATGTATAGAGATGTGGAGCTATCACTGAGGGCTACTTGGCTTTCAGTGAGACGCTCTGCACAAACCGATTATTCAGGGTTGTGCAGAATTTCGTCTCTTATATTACAGACGAGCAGGCGAGCTATCCCGAGCTATCCCGAGCTATCCTGTGCACCCCACTCCACAGAAACGACCAGTTGGTTGAGGAGACTCTACCGCACAAGACGGCAAGAGCTACCCGAAGAAACTCCCTGTCAGACCCCACAGCGTGGCAAGGGAACCCAACTACACAAAGACAAAGGTGGACCAGAAGCTACCTCACAGAAGGACTTCGCACGCACCATCTAGCAGTTAAGTGAACACGCCAAGGTGCACTTAAACTGATCATAACAGGACCACAGTAGTCCAACTCTTCAGAAACTGTAAAACGGACCACAGTAGTCCAAATCTACATAAACTTATAGCAAAGTGCCCGAGGAAGAAATAACAGCTGCCTAGACTATCAGCGATCGAACTATTAGCATTGAAAGAGACTTTTTAAGTTAGCTTAGTACTTAGAGAATCTTGTATAGAGTAGAAGAAATAAATGTGTGATTTTAACTGTTATCAAGTGGCTGGACTACATATGATTCATAGCCGTGTGAAAGCTAGTGTGACAGTATTCTTTTACCATTTTTCTATCTATTTCTGTACCCCAACCTTAACACAGAACGAGCTAAACAAATAAATTTAATAAAGTAATTCATAGGGTGACTTACTAGCAGTTCCCACCGAATAAACGTGAGGGTCCATAATTCCATTGTGCAGAGCCCATAAACCCCACGTGACAGCCTTAACTAACAGTTATTTATTGAATCGTTCTTATATAGCGCTTTTCAAGCTCAAGAGATGCTCAATGCGCGCTGGTCGGTAAGGGATCTAACTCTAACCGCCCGAGGATTAACATTACTTAATACTGTGACTATATTCAGTGTACTGCCTTTGACTTCACTATGCTACATGTAATACAGAATACAGATTTTTATTATTTCGTCCTCAATGCATTACATGGCCAATTGTGTGCAACATCATAGATAGATAGATAGATAGATAGATAGATAGATAGATAGATAGATAGATAGATAGATAGATAGATAGATAGATAGATAGATAGATAGATAGATAGATAGATAGATAGATAGATAGATAGATAGATAGATAGATAGATAGATAGATAGATAGATAGATAGATAGATAGATAGATAGATAGATAGATAGATAGATAGATAGATAGATAGATAGATAGATAGATAGAAGATAGATAGATAGATAGATAGATAGATAGATTAGATAGATAGATAGATAGATAGATAGATAGATAGATAGATAGATAGATAGATAGATAGATAGATAGATAGATAGATAGATAGATAGATAGATAGATAGATAGATAGATAGATAGATAGATAGAATATCCATCAAAACAAGTGGAAGGAAAATAAAAATAAAAATAATGCATGCTGCTATTAAACTAACCGAACGCAAAATATTTGTTTCTTCTGGGTAAAACTCCCTTACCAGACTAACGAATTGACGCGTGACATGCAGTGGGCCCCATCCCCCATTCATTCCTCTCTCTCTCTCTCTCTCTCTCTCTCTCTCTCTCTCTCTCTCTCTCTCTCTCTCTCTCTCTCTCTCTCTCTTTGTCTTATCTTCTCTGTCTGTCTGTCTGTCTGTCTGTCTCTCTCTCTCTCCCTCTCTACTTTTTCTTCTTCTAGTTTTGCGAGTGGAAATGTAGGGTGAATGAACTTTGATAGGAATCACAGGGGAGTCTGTCTGCAAATGTTGCACTGCATCGCACGTTTGACCGGGTCGCATTGTGGGCTATACAAGTATACCATCTAAAAGGTGGTTTCTGGGAAACGATAACCAGACGGCAAAGCCAATCAAATCTATTTCCAGACATTCGTAAATATTGCTAAAAGCTAGCAGTTTTTAAACAAACAAAAAAGTTAACTTATGTCAGTTTTATAATGGAAAATGAAATATGTGTGTAAAGGGAGATTCGAGTGCGTTAGATTTGAATAATGTTATTTGGGCGAGCAGTTTTCATTTTATACCTTATGTTTTTTTCTAATCTGAAGTCTTTTATTTATTCTAGCAATGTTTGACGCCTGTCCTATCCTATCTTGTCCTGTCCCATAACCCGAAGGTCGTAGGGGCACCACAGATGATCGTTTAACCAGCATACTCCATCTTTCTCTGTCCTCAGCAGCCCTCATGGCTTCGCTCAGTGTCAAACCAGTCCATTCTCGAATGTTGTCCTCCCACCTCTTTTTCGGTCTCCCCCTTCTTCTACCTCCTTGCACTGTGCCTTGCAGAATGGTCTTTGCAAGGCCTGATGATCTGGTGACGTGGCCATACCATCGGAGTTTCCGTTTCTTCACCACTGTGAGCAGGTCATCGTGTTGTCCAATGGCTTGTGTGATGGTCTGTCGGACTTCGTCGTTGGTGATGTGTTGGGTATAGGAAATGCACAGAAGTCTTCTGTAGCACCTCATCTCCATGCTTTGTATTCTTCGTTGGAGATCTGCTGTGAGGGTCCATGCTTCGCAAGCATATAGGAAGATGGAGATGACCAGAGAGCGCAGCAGTCTTACGACGCGTGTCGTAATTCATTTTAAGAGGTAATAGAGATTTGTTGAATTTTAGTGGCAATAGTGGTGTGACTCAGCTTTATCAATGATGAGCCACTATCTGATCCACCTGTTAAAAAAACAACAAATGGTAACAACATTGCTCCGCTTTGCTATTGTTTTTCAAAACATTAAAAAAAATAATAAATAGATACATTACTCTGTCTGTTTCTGCACAACATGCCAAGTTTGACTTGATGTCGGTCCAAAATTACCAGCCATATGAATTGAAACTCACATAAGCTACAGTTTTATGATTCTGGTGAACCAAACATACAAAAAACCCGTCAACAAAATAAAATGTTATAAACAGTACATCGTCTGTCTTTTCAAATATTGCCAATAATGCGCAATTGAGTTGGAAATAAAAAGATCAGTGATGTAAATTTCAAACATACTAGCCGCCTCTGTGGCCCTCAAGAAGCTGGCCATATCAAAAGGGATGTCTCCAGCGTAACGCCTTTGTCAGTAACCGATAAGAACAGAATTAAAATACAGACACGTAAATTTTCATTTGTTTATATTTACATCACAAGATGAATGTCTGGAACAATTTTAACATGATTTTCCGGTTTAAGGTCCTAGTTTGAAAAATATATATCCTATCCTATCCTATCCTATCCCGTAACTCGAAAGTCGTTGGGGCATCACAGATGATCGTTTAACCAGCGTACTCCATCTTTCTCTTTCCTCAGCAACCCACATGGCTTCGCTCAATGTCAAGCCAGTCTATTCTTGAATGTTGTCCTCCCACCTCTTCTTCTGTCTCTCTCCTCATCTGCTTCCTTGCACCGTGCCTTGCAGGATGGTCTTTACAAGGCTTGATGCTTTGGTGACGTGGTCATACCATCGGAGTTTCCGTTTCCCCACCACTGTGAGCAGGTCATCGTGTTGTCCAATGGCTTGTGTGATGGTCTGTCGGACTTAGTCGTTGGTGATGTGCTGGGTATAGTAAATGCCCAGAAGTCTTCTGTAGCACCTCATCTCCATGCTTTGTATTCTTCGTTGTGGGTCTGTTGTGAAGGTCCATGTTTCGCAAGCGCATTTTTTAAATAAATAAATAAAACAGGTTCAGGGCAAGACCCCGGTAGACTTCAGCTCTAAGTGGTGGCACTGGGTCAGGACCCCAAGCAAGACATCGTCTTTTAATGAGTTGCACTAAGTTCTTCATTTAGCAAGGCAATTACTTGCATTTCTCGCGATTTTTGGCTGACTCCGAGGATACCTATGGCGGGTTCTCTTATTATTACACATTTCAACTCTACTGGAATGGTTTTTGTTTGTTTGTTTGTTTGTTTGTTTGTTTGTCGTTTGTTGTTATTTTTGTTTTTTGGGGTTTTTTGGGGTTTTTTTAGATCCCTTACCACCGGTGTATTGCAAAGCGGAATATTGTAAAACAGGAAATTCTCCATTGTCGCTCTTTTTTTCCACCCAGTCCACCGCCTCTTCTCACCAACCCCTTCTTCTCGATCTCTCCCCTCCCCCTCCTTCCCTTGCGTCTCGAGCATTGTTTTCTGTTGTGGGAACATTTTACCAGAGACCACTGACAGGCTTTATACCATTAGCCTATTCTTCTACAGAAAGGCAACAAGCGTCCGCAACTGATACAGTCTCTGCCCCCCCCCCCCCCCCCCAAAAAAAAACACCAAAAAAAAAAAAAAAAAAAAAAAACACATCAACTTAACAATACAAAGACGCGGGAAGGCCATTAATCTGGCAACGGAAAACTTTTCTATGGACATTAAAACGTATTTAAACCGCCCTCCACATTCTTACTTTCCGAAAGAGACAGGAAGGTGCGGTCTTTAGCTGCCGACCAGAAAGTCTTGTTAAAGTTGTATGGTTTTCTAATACAATGATGTGCTGTTGTTTTAATTGGGGGACGCGTTGGCACCTGGCGTTAACTCGTGCGCCAGCTTACAACGACGAGAGAGCGTCTTTGTACGACTTGGTTCGATTTCAACTATTTTGTGCATGCTGAATCTCTGTGGCCACCTCCTATCGGCAACCATTTGAACTGGAAAAAAAAAAAATAAATAAATAATAATAATAATAATAATAATAATAATAATAATAATAGTTTTTGTACAGCGCGATACCTTAACATAGTAAGCTCAAGGCGCTCACTAGCATTCACACGCAACTAAACATTTACCAACACACAAATAAAAGTATATACATGATCCAGTGGGGTTGGAGTAAGGGAGATCCGGGGGTACAAGTGTTCCAATGAGATCAGTGTCTGGTAAGCCGATGGAGCGTGTAGTTTGGTTGATGCGGCGACAGTGCTGTGGTACCCTATCATCATAACTGAACTGAACGCTCTGCGCATGCGAGTGTACCAGTTTCCCAACTAAATCTCAGCTGCACTTTGCCATTCGTGTTCTGCTAATGCTAGTCTTAATGCAGCTGTTCAGCCGCATCCAAAATCAAAGCAGTCATAAGCCTTAGCACGCACATTTGCAGACAGACCCGCGTGCGTGCACGCGCGCACACAAACACACACACACACACACCCACACATACACACATCACATCGTGTCAAAGGAAACCCCAACTAAATGCAACCGTTCAACTCAAAAGCAACTCGCAGATAAGGCGGACGCGTACTCACACAAGCACATATTATATAAGCTAGTTGGTGTCCACCAAACTGCACGAAAATTTAATGCGCGACGGTCGACTGCGCGAAAAAAGTGCATATAATATATATGGACGGAATCAATAGATAGATGTAAGAAGGTGTGTGTGTGTATGTGTGTGTGTGTATCTGTCTGTCTGTCTGTCTCTCTCGCGCGCGCACCTGCTAGCGCTCACCCAAACCCACACAAGTTTCAGAGCGCCATTTCAGTATGATCGTGATCACCCTCACCACCAAATTACCAATATCCTGATCCTCAACACCATAATAACAATTACTACAATGATCACCATTTCCACTCCATCATCACCATTTCCATCGCCATTAATGGACGACGTACAATCGCACTTGTCACAACCACTAGAAGCTAACATCCTTATTAAAACAATATCAGTAACCATAACAAATAACAACCATCACAAATAATAACCACCACCGCTACTACCACCACCATCACCATTACCAACAACAACAAAATCTCTAGCGCTGTTGCACCACCAATATATTTCTACAAGTCAAACATAACACCACCACAATCAGCACCGCAGCATAACCACTAACCGCCACCAACTTCACCACCCGATATCATTACCGCCCCTCCGCCATCACCGTTTCCACTAACAGTTAACACACACAGGGAATCAACCCAAGCAATCCGGAGTTCCATCCCTAGGATAAAAACGTGTAGAGACAAAGTAACAAGAAAATATCGCTTCCGTCGAAAATGTTTGCAACAGCCGAACGACAAACTCTTTTAACGGAAACAATTCAATGGCACTACAGCTCTCGGACTACAAAGAACAATTATGTAAAAACAGTTTCCCTTTTTGATATGATGATGATGATGATGATGATCACTGTTGTCAAGGTGGCGACGTGATGTTTCGTCCTTAACGCTAACGCAATAGGGGTGTCGGATAGCGCAGTGGTTGGAGCACTCGCTACTTACTGTGTCGCAAGTTAAGCACCGTCCAGTGCGGTTAGCCCTTGGATGGGTGACCGCAAAACGTGAAGCGACAAATAACAACGCCCCCAGTTGACTCAACTGTGACTGAGTACCTACTCTCTTAAGGGTGGGGAAGGTAAAGCAGCGAGGGAGAGAGATGGGCATCACCCTCATTACGCTGGCCCAAGATAAGTGTGATCTCCAAACATCACGCTCGCCTACGGCCACAAGGCTATGGGACTACCTTTACCTTTTTACCTTTTTAATAGGACGTTAAGCTTCGTTATTCCTCTAGTGTTCCCGATGAAGAGTTCCCATCAAAGTCGACGTCAACAGTTTTTCTACATTATTCTCGAACGTTCTGTAACGTAAACTTGTTCTACTACAAAGGATATATTAAAGGTTCTAGAGGTAAACCAAAACGTTATGTCACTGTGGAAAATTAGGTAACGACAATGACCATTCGTCAAGAACAATTCAAAAGTAGCTGTAATGTATCATGTTGCATAAAATGGTCACGCAAAGTGGACAAAAATCACTTAATGATCCAAACGATTCTGCAGCAGACAAGTTTGCGAAATGAATATTGCTACACTATACTCGATAAAATGTGGTCGTTTTAAATACCCAGACTTTTGCGCACTCTTACGTTAAATATTGTGGCTGACAAAATATCACTTGAAAACTGGACAGACGACAGGAATTCACTATAAAATTTTCAACTCCGTCACATTATTTCATTGTAGTTTATATAAATGTATGGCTATTTTGGGGGTGAAACCACGTCGCATGATTAGATTTAGGCTTACTTTTTTTAAAAAAATAACACAACACCCTGTGACACTGAGCAACATTACTGTTGTTTACTATAATTCCCTCACATTCTTCCAAAGTGATAAATGATATGGTATTAGCGACTCTCATTAAAAAATAAAATAAAAATAAATAAAACAAGTTAAAAAAAAAGAGCTTCTTGACTTCGCGCCAAACCTTTTTTTTTATTACGCACGACAACATTTCTAGACAAAGGTTCAGTCGCTGTGACCATATTTCACGATCTGATGTACATTATGACACCACAGCGGTCTGAGGTATACCCATGCATCATCAAAGCGGCCTGCGGGAGGACGGGAAAGGGCGATAAAAATAAGGTAGGTCGAAGTAGACAGCGAAACAATAAATAACATTAACATGCTTCATTAGAACCTAGGTCAAGGTGATCTTCTAAGTATCATCTAACTACTGGGTGATGAGTAAGCTTTTCAGCCTACAGAAATGTATTTTGCTAGCTGACATAGGATGAGGTGCATTTGAACTGATTTGATTAAATAATCATCATTAAGTAATATTGACATAAATTTCGGGGCCATTATGGAATATAAAATTAAACAGTCTCAGGCGATGTTATGATCATATTAATGTTTACATAAGTTTTAGAGGATGGATTGGTGGTTGGGTGTGAGTGCATGTGCGTAAGGTGTGTGTGTGTTCGGAGGACGGAAGGATGAGGGAGAGAGAGAGAGAGAGAGAGAGAG